>JAYJMB010014165.1:49682-62593 GCA_036873735.1 Pouteria campechiana
ACTTTGAAAAGAAGCCATCAAGTAAATCTATAGCCATAGAGCTCAAGCCTCAATGAGTGATTAAGCAAATCATCTATGGGGCTGTCACTTTATCTTTCACTGCAAATCCACTATGATCATACCATGACTTTCCTACTTCCAAGGTAAGGTTGCTTTGATACCACTTTGTAATTTATCTAATTTCTATAGATGATCGGATAGAGTCTCTTCTAAAAGGGGGCTATCCACATAGGGTACAAACATTCATCACATATAATAATACGACTTTTTAATTAAAATCATTAAATAAGAATTTCTATAATTTAATGGACCTCTATTCATCCACACCTCACCCGTATCACTCTATAGGTTCCTCCCAGAACTGTGGCTACATCATGATGACAAAGAACATATCTTCTCCTTATACCACACCCATCCACATATATGACTACATAATAACATGCCTACACATATAAAATATATAGTATATATGAATCTCATCAATTTAGAACACCCTTATATATCACAGGGATTCCAATTCCATTTAAATGTTACAACAACACTCAATCACACTTTACCATTGGATTCCAATGCAATATATAATACATTAAGATTAGGACATACCCCAAAATAATATACAACATAACATGGAACATCACATAATACATCTTCTATCTTTTGCTTACTAATATTGACTTCTCCTAGCTTGGCCTGCCATCTAAAAATATAAAACAAGGTGAGTTTAAATAGACTTCGTGAGTAGACTGTGTGACATCCAATACAATAATCAAACCAATTCAACAAATTTAATCCATCCAAATAAACAGAGATCTATAAGGCATCCCACAAACCATGTCAAATAATAAATTTTTAAACTCAATTCAACAGCTTAATAGGCCATAGCGTGAAGAATACAACATCACATTCTAAAGCAAATTATATGCTTTGGGATGATCACCTATTCGAAATCACACATATACATAACACGTATGCATATAGTATAATTTACATTCATGGGATAACTACAATCTCTTTATTCAAACATCCATTTACTAGAATAATAATAACAAATATAAGCAGGGGATACCTTCTATCCCACCAAACCATACATTAACATAAAATATCACAATGTTGTATTACATACTAATCAAAGACATGCACACATCATAGCATCTTGGGATCCTTATTAATCCCAATTCTCACACATATTCACATTGCATACAATAAGAAATAGGATATTCACAATCTCATCTAAGTCATATACACAATCATCAATCCATATATTTGTATATAAGCACATTATCAAATCACTTAGGGAATAATCACTAGCCCCCCAAATCACATGGCAAACATGCACAACCTATGTACCTAAGAATAATCTGCACTATAATCCACATCTTTTCAAACTCGGATTGTCGCCTCCATGTCAAAAAATCCTACAAATATCACATGAATCCTATTTTTTATATAAATGTATATGTACAGTAGCAATTCTCATTAATATAATGGAACATAATGATTAATTTTTGAGCTTAAGGCATCACATTGCAATTTACATGATTCCATTTTTGCACCACCAGACACAGTTATAGTAAATTATACATACATTTCTCATATTAATTTCAATTAAGCCATTATTATTTCATTGTTTAGATAACTTTAATTCCTACAACTTTGATATTGAACATTTTTTCTAATTTAGCCTCTATATTGAGTCATTAGACCCCACAAATGACACCTTTTGTAGTTACTTATTTTTCAAGAATAGTTTTAGTAATTTGGGTATAACTCTCTCATATAAATTTCAACTTAAGTTATTCTTATATAATTTTGTATATAATATTAATTTCTACAACTTTAATATTGATCACATTTGCTAATTCAGCTTATAATTTGAGTCATGGGCCCCATGTGTGACACTTATTGATTTGGAGACTATTTCAATATTTTAGCTATAACTCTCTCATATCAACTCAGAATTTAATTTTTATTATCTTTTTAGAAATATAAGTCCAATATATACAAATTTTATGTTTAACACTTTTCTAAATTCAATCAATTTATGAGTCAAAATTGGGACGCCATCAGCACCATATGCAATTTCAGAATGGACACTCTAACAGTAGCGAATTTCAGGGTATTTATTTCCTAGATTTTTTTGGACCTGTTAGTGTTGTTTCCACTACAATTTGTAGATTTATACTCCAACATATGGACTATAATTACATATTTTTATATTTACAAAATAAATTCATTTCATAGGGTTTTAATCAAGCTCAAGAGGGGTACTTGATAAGCATTTAATTTCAATGCACATGTTCCATTTTCAATGCAATTTTCAATACATTTTCAATTGTTTTTGATGAAAATCACATATGCTAATTGAAGACATCAAACATGATAAATTCAATAATTAAATCATATTTAAATCATCATATGACATGTAATATTGCATTAAACATTGGTGTACAAAATTTTAGCATTAAACTGTCCAAAACAAATACATTTTAAAACAGTTGCTTAGTTTAATTAGTGTGAAATTTCTACTGCCAATTAATCTTGGGACACACCCCTTAATCAGCCCTTAATCAGCTTCCTCAATCACAACCCTGTACATTAAATAATTGCAATTTAATTGACCAACTACTCCATTTAATGTTCAGTTCATTGCATACTAATTGTCCACTCAAATTCATCATCCAATTACCATCTATTTGGGCCCACTAATTTTCAATTAGAGCCTTGATTAAGAAAGGATGAATCACCTATAATTATACCTAATCACCTTATTTAAATTATATAATTTAAACCCCTAAAATTAAATGGATAGTAGGGTATTCTCATTGAATTTTCAATTCCACATGTTGAATTTTTGCTTCTGTTTCAATCATTCCTGGCTGAAATTAATTTAACCTTAATCACTCCTAATAGAACTAATTATAATCCCTAATTCATCTACAAAAATTTATAGCAAACCCTAATTAATAGTTTTAATCCATAATAAAAAATTTCAGCATTGTTTCCACAAAATGTTCCCATACACATGATAATCATCATAAATCAACAACCTACATATCTGAATTTTTTTATTTCCTTGGTGGGTCCCAGTTGCAGAGATTCATCCTCTGATTTGGCTAGCTATCCCACCTTAATCCATAGAACAAATCATGGCTATCAACCGCAATTCCCACCAATTAAGAGTTTGTTTCCACTTTTCTTGATCAAAACCATCTAAATCTAGTTTTTGGGAGAAGGGGAGGGAGTTTCACATGAGCGGGGCATGAACGGAGTGTGGGCATGTTGAAGGAGATAAGAAAATGGGGTTATATTGCTTCATTCATAAGTTAATAGATATAGTAGTCTGCAACCTATATATAACCATGCACATGCACTCTCTTAAACTTTTCAAACTTGCATTAATCCTTGTTTTTAACATGTATAGGCCACCCATTTCATAACTCATATGATCATATTAATTTTCCACCTATTAAACATATTTTTTTCATAATTTCATAATTTATTTTTTAATTAAATTTGATTAAATCAAAATTTTCTAAAAATTACCGACAACTTGGTTTTTTTAGCTTTTCACATACAGTTTTTAATTTTTCTTCACTTGATCAACATGTGTCCTCATTATACTCACATTAATATGGGTATTCCATCTATGTTTATAATTTTTCCATAATAAATTTAATATTTTTCCATATTTACACCTTCAGCATTCCATCGATTTAAATCCATTTTGTTTTTCAATTAAACCACTTCTTTAATACACTTTGATGCATTCCCAACCTCATTATCATGTTTATATTAACAATCCACTCAATTCCATAAATTTTTTTATAATAAATTTCTTCAAAATTTTAATTATACTCCAATATACTCCATGTTGAATCGGCAAAAATTAACAAAAATGAAAATTCATGTATCTAAAATTTTCAGGGTCGCCCAAAAAGTTAGTGTCAAATAGCATCTACCTCAGGAAGATTCAGATAAATCGTTCCATGGACAAGTCAAAAAAAAATTACTTATAACGAACACCTATCAGCAAAACAAAGAAGAATTCAGTTTGCAAAAGTAGAGATGAAATGAAGCTGAGATCAGACAAATGAAGAAGCCAAGATAGAGTCAAAATTGCTTAAGTATTTGTTTATTATATAAAGCTCATCTAAAAACTAAAAAGGCCAAGGAACCTATCTACAATCTCTGCAAAAATTATAGAAGACAAAGAAGAAGTGGTACAATAGATATAGAAGAAAAATTTGTCTGTCATCTTCATCTACAAAAGGTTGTCTATCACTAGCAATAGTCAACCATCAGATAGCTACTGAAGAAGCAAGTCGACTGTGCCTCAACAAGTTGTCTATTACTTCTGACAGGCAACCAATCATATGAACGACTAAAAGGAGGATTCATCTGCTTGTCACAAGTTCATCTATCACTTACGAGAGACAAACCAATAGAAGAACCATTTGGAAAAATTTGCCTGCGACTTGCAACTTTGTTTGTTGATCTCAACAGACAAATAATGGACAAAGTTATTACATCTATCAGAGAAGGAGCCTTGTCTGCTAAGAAAGATCATCTACTACTTACAACAAACAAAGCCACTTTGGCTAATGAAAAGAAGACTTTGTCTGGTAAAAGTCACCTTGTCTACTGTAAAGAAGCTTTGTTTATGCCACAAGGATCATCTGCTACTTACAACAGACAAAGCTAACTTACCCGATAAAGGAAACTTCATCTAATAAGAGAACATCGTCTGATAAGCAATGAAGAAGAAGGACTTCATTTCGTATTTTAATAGTTTATCTGTTACTTACAATAGACAAACCAGAAGACAAACTAAAATGTTGCAACGGTCTCTGACAAGATTGAAAAGATGAAGTTACTATTATGGAGCTACTTAGAGCCACTTTGTCTATTAATTACAAAAGACAAATTCAAGAGACAAAGTCCTCAGATAAACATTCTGATAAAGGTTGCAACTTTTAGTGGTTGTGTCCCTTCAGGCTTAATGGGTGTCTTTCCTATTAATGAATGAGTCAGTCAAGCAGAAAAGTATTCATTCGGCATTTTTTAAAACTAGAAAGCCATCTACTTCAAGAATAGCGCTACAGGCTTTCTAGGTATAAATGTGTTTCCCCAGAAAATAGCTTCTTAATGGGAGAAATCAGAATGGTCTTCAACATTCAAAGAAAAGTCAACACCTCCAATGGATAGAAGTTTCTGAAACAATATAAAGATAGTGTAGTGTCAATAAAGAAGGTTGAGGGAGCTGAGAGAAAAATCAGAATAGAGTTTAATTAAGTAGCATTTCTCAATCAGACTACACTTCCTCCTAGATAATCAATCTCCATTGTGTTGATAGACAATCAGCTTGAAAGTTCTATCTTAATTAAACACCTAGAGTATTGATATCTAATGAGCTTTAATGAGATATCATTTTATATATGGGCTTAATCTTTGTACAAATCAGCCTAAGAGAAGAGGCAATGTAATGTGCAAAATGAGTGTTGTTAATCAACTATGCGAGTTTGTGGCAAACTCAAGAAAACCATATTATATGAGTTGTTGGTGAGCTTTGAAAAACCAACAAGTTTGCTAGTAATTTTCAAAACTAGTGAGTTTCTTGGTGAGTTCATAAAACCAGAAGAGTGTTGGGAAAATTATGCTTATGCCCCTTGGAGCTGGAATCCAAAAGAGTATTGGGAACACTATCCATGCCCCCTAGAGCTATAATCTAGAAGAGTGCTGGAAACACTTATGTACTTCCATTATATGAGATATAGTGAAACCCAAGGCACAACGAATTGGTGCCCTTAGAAGAGTGGATGTAGGGACAAGGTTCCTGAACTACTATAAAAGTTGTGTTGTTTGTGTATTTGTTTGTTCATCTGTTTTGTACTTCATTAAGCATAACATTATCACTCACATTATCATTCACACATGATAACCTACCTGAAACAAGAATGGCTAAGAAAAGTCAAATTTGGAAGTGAAGCAGTTATGTTGATTAAACAATCAGATATGTAAATTACATATGTACTGCATCAGTACTTCTTCTTAGGTCATTAATTTTTATTTGGCCACAATTTTTATATGCTCAATTCACTCCTCCCCTCTTGAGCTACTCATTTACATGAGACCAACACCTTTGCCCCTGGAACTTGGCCATAAACCTCTGCCCCATTGGACTTGACCATACGCCTCCACCCTTGAGACTTGGCTATGTGCCTTCACACCACCGAAACTCTGCCATACGCCTCTGCCCCACCATGCCTTATTCATCCCTCATCCATACCTCATCAATACCATGCTTCACCACACTTCAAAGCATGAACACACCACCCTACTGTGCCTCCCATCACTACATTCCCCAAGCAATGTATATATTATATCACATCAATTCATTGTACACATAAATACACATGCCATGTATACAAAATTCCATCAATCACGTTCAACAATCATAGTAGCCAAATTAAGCTACAACAGAATCAAATGTCAATCAACACAAAAAAATATACAAATTCATCATTCCTAATCATAACACACATAACAATCCATCAGAATCAAGTCCTCATAAGCAAATTGTGGTATACTCATTCTACTATCATGCCTCACAATGACAAGTAGACACACAAATGGAATACCAGTTATACATGGGTAATGCCATTATTTGCAATAATCACTCACATCCATAATATCCATCAAACAACAAGCAAAGTTCATGGCATAAAATTCATTACATAAGTCATTCACCTCTTAGTTAAACACATATAATGGGGCCATATAACCAGATAAACATTTGGTAATTATGTCACGACATACCATATCCAGTCAAATCGATTGATCAAATAACTAACAAGGGTTTACACAACCAGATTGACCTAATGAGTCCAATGATGCAATCACAACCAATTAAACAAATAGAACTAAATTTAGTTTCCAAAATCTATTCATGAAACTTCATAGTTTCATCATTTCAATTTCAAATGCATTAAAGAACTAATATTCAAACATTCAAATACGATGCCCTTTTGCACCACTCAGGTCATAGCAAGCATATCTACCTATGTAAATGTTTATTTAAGTCATATTTGCTATTGCAATACTATTATATTCATTTCATATTGGCATGATCTATGCATTATCATGTCAATTCACACACACCGTTTACATGCCCTCTTCTTTCTATCTCAAGCCTTCAAAATATGACTAAAAGTTTCCTTACATTAGTCTTTTAAAATCCTTAAGCTAATGTTCTCCCATGTTTCCATGGGTTAATAGATTTGTATTAAGCATATCATTCCTATTTCCTTTCAATAGTCATTGTCATCATGATTCTGGGATTTATCAGTCTTGGTATCATATAACAACTTGCTCTAAAACCATTCTGTAACACCCCGCCCTAGGGCTAATGTGTTTTAACATCGCCCTATAGTTTTTCCCTTTTTAGGGAAAGTATTCTGCCAAAAATCCATTAGATTCTACCTTGAAATATGAGGCTCTATACTTATGCAATTATTTAACATATAAACCTATAAATTCAATAACATAGACAAATGACATAAATCATAAAACATGTATCCATAGCTACCTAGGACCATAGTCGTATCATGACAGCAATAGAAATAACTAGAATAATATAGATCCATCCACAATATCATAAACATTTATCACTATGACATACCAATACATCTCATTATACATCATTGAATCTTTTAAATACAATTATACAAATACATAATGGAATTACAATCCCAATTTCATCATACCATAAGAAGGGCATCTTCAAATCTTGATCACAAACCCCAAGTCACATTTGGGCTCCATTGCTTGACCTGCTAGCTAAAAAATTAAAATAAAAGTGTGAGTCTAAGCAAACTTAGTAAGTAGGAATGATAGGAACCAATAATCAATCAAAATAACATATGTCAAATCAAACCATGAATATAGACATAACAATGCAATCACACTATGAAGGCTAAGTCCTCATCATCCCAATACAAAATCCTACGCCATCCAAGCATAATCATAGGCCACATCTTTATAGTACAAAACCAATCAAATATAGGCTTGCCCATTCTATCCTATCATAATTGTGTCATGCAAGCACCACATATCATAATTATGCCATTCGGGCACAACACCATACCATTATGTCATATCGATATGAAATCTATCATGCCCTATCTATGCCATTTAGGCATCTCATAATATGTTCATGCAAATATTATATGGGAGGAAATTCATTCACCATGTCCAATTACAAGATCCTGGAATGTTCCCCATTCCATCCCTACATTCATTCACATAATATAAGGTATATTAGCACCATCCTAGTATATTCCCTATCCTATCAATTCCACATATTTATAGAATATTATAAAAATCATTCAAGATAAAATTAGGGGATACTTATTATCCCACCAATCTATACATTCATACATATATGATATATAGAAGAATCTTAGGATACTTATTATCCCGCATTAATCCATACACTTATAAGAATCATGGGAAATTCTTGATAAGCTCATAATTTATCATGTTTTAATACCTAAATTAGATCTTTAATTAACATAAATTTATTGTATTTTAATCATATTTGATTAAATAATGCACTTAATGAAGTTAAATTGTGTTTCAGGCATCAAAACAAGTCAAAATGGAGCCTTTTTAATGGAGTTGAAGGGAAAGATCATATAGATGAAGATGGAAGCTATATTTTAAGTTATTCAAAAGCATAACAAGGTGGATAACACTAAAATGTCATAGCATTAAAATTGGATGCCACTGCATCTGCAACATTGCAAAGAAATCTGTTAGCAGAGCTCAATGTTGGTGTTAATTTGAAGCCATTTTTGGTATATCTGGAGATGGATTCAGCAAAAGTTTTCAATATAGAAGTTTTATCCCTTCACTTTAGCTACCTAAAAATGAATAATCACATGATTTGAAGATCAAACATGGAATTTATGGATAAACACTGCAACTATTTCAAACTTCAGTCCAACTTCATATGTTCAGAAAATGGTGTCACGTATAGTCCCATTTTGGCATATATAGAGGATGTTTTGGAAAATATTATAAACATAAAAGTTTTTGAAATTGAAATTATCTTTCCAATGCATAAATAATGAATTCATTCTAAGATTGTATAAGAAAGTTATGGTCGAAAGACTAAAGTTGTGTTTGGTGGACAACAACTTAGTGTTGCAGCACTCAGCATCATTACATGAAGGTTTTGGTAGACAACAACTTAGTGCCACAAGACTAAACTCCAGTGTCATAGCACTGGGATGATTTTCTCTTGTAGAAAATGGAAAAAAACAATCCAATGCCACAACACTAAAATTCAATGTCACAACACTCAAACTCATAGCACTTCTCCGAATTTTGTGCAAAAGGCTATTTGACTTATGCAAGAAAGCCAAACCCTAATGAAAGAGTATAAAAGGATGAGTAACACATCTTTAAGGTCTTTTGGCAAGGGTTAGGAGTTGAAAAATAGAGAAAGAGGCTGCAACACACACATTTGAAGGGTGATTTCTCTTGCAAAGAAGAAGAACTAAGAAGATAGTAGAAAGGGACAAAGCACTACATAGAGAAGATTTCTATTTGATCTTTTCTTGTTCTTTTTTAGTCATTTTTATTTTTTGATCATGTTTAAGATAATTTTTATAATTTTCTTTGATTACATTATGAGCTAAATACTTGCTTTAAGGGTAAAATGTAGCCGAATTATGATTGTTTGGTTTCATCCTATTTAATGTAGTACTTTGCTTATTCATCATCTATGTTGAGCGTTTAATCCAATTTTAATGCTTGTGAAAGAATTTGTTATTCAATTTGAGGTTGAGAAGTGATAATCGAATTAGACCATGTTTAATCCCTAAAAGATTGTCGTGACGATAGAGATATCCAAGAGGGTTATGTAACATTATGAGTTTCTTAATCTTAATGCATCTTGGTTAGTTCAGAATATTCACAGAGATGTAGGAAATTAGCTAACTGGTGTAGATGGTTCTCACTTGAGAAAGAATAATAATTAAATAAGAAAGATTCATTATCAACATATGAATAAACATTGATTGATTAAAATAGGTGAAACTAGACAGGATTAATTCGGTGAACTTGCAAACCCCTAGATGTCTCAACCATTGATCTCTTTTAACTATCCAATTTTTTCACAATCGCTTAAGTTCATTAGTTTAGATTTCTTCAGTTTCCATATTTTTACCACATTTCAATTCTCTAAACAAAATTCATAGTTAGAATAATTTTGTACTTGGTATACATAGTCCATGTGGGAATGATATCTTACTCATTTTTTATTACTTGTTGATGATACATGCACATACATTGGAAAATCTGCAACAATTCTCCATCCCCCTTCGACCACACATATATATGCTCATGTGTAATAAAATCAAACATGGGATACCTATTATCCCCATCAATACACATTCATTTAAGTGCTATATAAGGAAGGATTCTAGGACACTCATAATCCCCATCATTTCACACACAGTCACATATTTATAGCATAAGAAGAATCATGGGATACACATTATCTTCATTCATTCATACAAGCACATATACAAAGCATGGGATATTAGCTATCCCCATCTAGCAATACATTCATAGGAAGAAAACAAATGCCTACTTACCTTAATGGAGAACACTTCATAAATCCTCAAATTTCATGACCTGGCTTCCCATCCATATTCCAATGGCCCTCTATAACAATGACTCAATTTACATATGTTTCCCACTAAAATATTTCATCATACATTTATTGTGCATATCTTAGTTATCAATTGCCATAATGGTGTAGCATCCTTAACATTATACATAACACCCTTAACATTATACAATTTATATCCAACATATTTAGCATCAAAATAACTTCTTTAACAATTGATTACACCCCAAAATAAGCTGCTCTTGCATCCCAATTCATTAGAGTCTTAGGGTTGCACTCAAAACCTTTTTACACATAATTTACTACTCATTTTGGCATTTCAATGAACATTTCTTATTCATCACTTATATCATATCATTTCAATGTGGTATCTCAAGGGAATTTCATTTCCCTTCAACATACACCCCTTATACAATACAATTAACATTTAATTAACCATAAGAACTATTGATCCAGTTAGGTGGCTGTACCCAAGAGGGTGGGTGAATTGGGTATAGAAATTATTTGCTTAACCCCTGAGTAATCAATCCCTCTTTTTCATGCTTGTATGCTAATCAAAATGACATAAATAATATAACAATGGAAAGCAAGAAAGTAAGATTGTTACACACATGATCTATAGTGGTTCAGGCCTTCCCTTGGCACCTACTCCACTCTCCAATGTCTACCAACCTTAGGTTCCACTAGACCCTGTGGAATCACACTTGGTTTCCCAAACCAAGAACTTAGACGCTGGTTTTTCGAGCTCACTAGAAACTCACACTATTGGTTTTTCCAAGAGCTCACCAACAACTCTTACAATGATGGTTTTCCGAAGAGATCACCACCAAATTATACAATCTAATTTCTCAAAGGCTAACCAGCAACTCCCCAACCTTGGTTTTTCAATCAGCTAACCAAGAACTCTACAAATCAACTTTTATAGAGAAATGTCTTTGTCTAGGCGGATGAGTACATACAGTTAAAGCATAAATACAAATGATAGAACAATATGCACATTATAGTAGATTCAAACTCCCTTGATGTTATTGATGTGACATTGAAGGTCTTTGATCTTGGCAGCACCTTGGAGTGAATAGACTTGGGAGACTTGAATGGGTTTCTTATTGTTTAATTTGCCTTTGTCACTTAGAACCCTCAAGCTCCTTGTTTCTTGATAATCTCAAGGATGACTTAATCCTTGAATAATCTCCTTTTAAAGCAAAGGATTTTCCCTTGATGTTTTTGAAGAAGTAGGCCCTAATAGAAAATAGGATGATGAAAGCTCTTTTGTGAGTGTGGAAGTTTGAGCTCTTGGCTTTTTTGGATTACAAGATGTTTGATGAATATTAAAACTCAATCTCTTGCTTCTTCTTCTCACTTCCAAACCTTTGTAGCATCCCTAAGCTTCTCCTTAAATAAATCTCCAAAAATCTCGATCCTTGGAATAAGTAGGGCATAAATTGTGACTTTGCAACTTTCAGATTTTTTACTGTTGGACATCAGTAGGTGAGATTGTAGGCGGCTGGGCAATTCGGCTACGTACCAGGTGATATGGCAGGTGGTATGTCCAAGTAGCTGTAGTCGATCTTCTATAAAAACTCTTGCACCATTCTTTCTATCAATCCGTAAGCGGCTAGGCCAAGCAACTACGGTGCCAGGCGATACGCACAAGCCATAGGGGATTTGATAGGCGATATGCTTAGTTGCTTCTTTGAACATGGTTTCGAGCTTGGCTTCTATCTCTATAATTGGCAGGCAATATACGCAGGCGATTGTACCAAGCAGTTGTGGTCCTGAGCTTTGAATTTTAAACTTTTGTAACTTTTTATTTTTTTATTTTTAAATTAAAACATATTTATCCACATATAATTTACATAATTTGTAGAACATGGATATATAATGTGAATCATGTTTTTATAGAGAATGAACTCATTCAAACATATTTTCATTTTTACATATACAAATGATATCTTCATAAAGCACCTCTATTTCCTTCTTTATCAAATAATAGAAATTTATAAATGATCTAACAAATCTCACAATATGATACACCAAACTGAATGCATTGTGGATCATGATAATTTCTTCATTTCTAAAATAGTAATATGCTTGCACTAATAACAACTCACTATGACATACATATTTCAAGCATATAAGAATGTTAGCCATCATAGACTGATATAAAAAAAAATATATATATATATATAGTATGGATCATATTCTCAATCTTCAT
>JAYJMB010014165.1:62603-95122 GCA_036873735.1 Pouteria campechiana
AAGAATGTTAGCCATCATAGACTGATATAAAAAATATATATATATATATATATATATATATAGTATGGATCATATTCTCAATCTTCATGCATGTACAAGATATCTTTATAAAACTTATTTGCATATGATCCAAAATATTGAAATAATAAGCAAGGTTGAATACAATATGGATCAAGACAATTTCTTCTTTACATTTAAACTCATGTAAAAAACAAGTGTATGTGCTTACATAAATAATGAACCAAATATATATAAATCAAGCATATTTTTCCATATTTCAAGCTTTCTAAAATGGAAGCATCATTAACATAAGACAAGTCTAAATACAAGTTTTCATAACCATCAAAATCATATCCTTTAGATCAACAAGAACAAGTTAATTAAGCTTTTGACTCAACCAATTCCTTGCTCAAACACTCTACATACAAAATTCCCTTCTTCAACATTCCATTAAGTTATTGCAATGAATTTCCTCATGTTCAAACCACTCTCTAAACACTTTAATTACTCAATTACTCATTTCCCCCAGGAAGATTTAACAAAACTTCACTCAAATCCCAAATTTACTATTCATGAAACCCTAGCAAGGAAAATTCACAATATCAATGGGGGAAGAACAAACTTACTGACTAATTCATATGTAGCTTTCATCCCACAACAAAGATTCAAGCTTAGATCTTCCAAAATCCTCCATGAATTTCAGTAAACACAGTTTTCTTCCTTCCTCTACTATCCAAACAGTTGGAGCTCAAGTGTATAGGCATGGATCCTTGCTTTCATGCATAAACACGGTGATTTTGTAGCCAAATTGACATGAAATTTGAGCATGGAAAGGTTGGGTTATAGGGTTAGGGCATGGGGAAGAAAGGAGCAATGAATGGAAGAGAAATAGGCAAAAGAAGCCCTTAAAAACATTGCATTTTTGGTGCTTCAACAAACCACCAATTCGAGTGTTGTGGCATTGGATTCTAGTGTCGCAGCATTAATTTGTTGGCCAAGAAGAACAATCCATTTTCCTGAAGTAATGTCGTGGCATTGGCCTTCAGTGCTGCACCAGTAAATTCTAATGTCACAACATTGGCTTGCTGCCTTATAATTTCTTCATTTTATCCCTTGCCTTTTTTAGATAACTTCTAGCCATCATTTTTCCCATACATATAACATTTAAATAGAAAATGAGACCCTTCAAATGACTAGGAATCATGTCATGTAATCACTCCCATATGCATTAAGTTTCATAATAACTTTTTCCATACTTTCACTTACTTTATATTCAATTCATCTACAATTGAATCATTTCAAAACAATTGTTCCTCACCTCAAATCACCATTATAACCAATGAAAGAAAATTTTCCCTCATTTTTAACACCCTATAGGGTGTTCTAGAACTCCACCATAAAATGGAGTTAGGGAAAGGAAAAATAGGAAAATTCAAGAAATGGCTAAAACCATGCTAAATGAGAGCAAATTGTCCAAGTAGTTTTTGCAAGAAGCAGTTAGCACTACTTACCATGTGCTAAACTAAGTAACAATTTGAGCAATCTTGAAGAAAACCCCATATGAGCTCTAGAAGCTAGAAAACCAAATATTTCATATTTTTGTACCTTTGGATATTGATGTTATGTGCTTAATAATGGGAATGATAACTTTAGAAAGTATGATCCAAAAAGCAATGTGTTAGTCCCTAACTGAATGGTAGCACAAGAGGAGGGATGAATTGAGCTTTTAAAAATTTTGGTCAATAAGTGAATGTATGTGCTTAAAATAAAAGAGAGAATAATTTGCAGCACATATACACAGTATTTTTATAGTGGTTCACCCCTCATGGGCTCCTACTCCACTTCTCTAAGTCAGTTTCCTTTACTAAACTTAGGGTCTACTATAACACTTGTTGGCTCACCAACAACTTACTGGTTTCCAGGTTCACCAGAAACTTTTACACATTCGTTTTGAAGCTTACCAACTAACTTATTGGTTTTTCAAAGCTAACTAGAAACTTTTACAAACAGTTGGTTTCACAGAGCTTTCCAACTAACTCTTGTTTTTTTAATGGAATGTACATTAGTAATGCCTCTTACTTAGGCTAATATGAGATCAGATTCAAACTTCTTTTGAAGTTGATGTAGATCTTAATGTTGATGATTTTAAATGCTTTAGCTATGATGTAGTAGCCGGAGTTGAATGATGGAAAGTTGTGAACGCTCTTCTTTCAATCAGTGAAAGTGATTTTTAGTGTAATTTTTTTAATGTTGTTAAACATCATCTTAATTCTCTTTAAATAGGATTTGAAAATTTTAGTCATTGCATCCTTTGGCCTCATTTTAAAACTAGTTATGCGGGATTTGGTAATGACTTTTGTGCATTATCGAGGTTTAGCAATTCTAAGTAGAGTGCTTAGAACTTCTATGCTTCAATTTATTCCTTAGCAGAATTTTTGAAGTGATTTTGCGGAAGTTCTGTGGTAAGTGATTTTTTTGGCAATATTCTCTTCAGAATTTCTATCTGTTGTCTTATTCCTGACCATCTTTGAGTCTTCTAAGGAGCTTTTGAGTATCTTCTGGTTTGCTTATGAAGCTTAGACTTTACTTCTATATATCTTCATTTAATCATGTTGATTTATTTGTGTCTCTGATAATACTTTTGACTTGATTTTGCATGGTTTTCGTACTACTTCTGTGTATTGTGACAGGTTCTACATTACTTCTTTGTAATGTTGTTTTGCTTCTATGTTACTCCAAGAATTCTTCTGACATGGTTCTAATCACTTAACTTTCTTCTAGGTTACTTTTGTGGGATCGAAGTTTCTTCTATCTTAGTTTTGTGTGACCAAACATTTCTATATTGCTTCTGAGTAGTACAACAGAGTTTGCATTGCGTTTGTGCAGCGTGATGATGTTTCTGCATTACTTCTATGTACTTAGAGAAATGTTATATAAATAACTGAAGTTCCTTCTGGGTTGATTCTATGCATTGTAACAACACTTTCCTTCTATGCACTTCTAAGTATCATTGAGTTTCTTCTGGCATGCTTCTATATAAATGATTTGTCTTTTGTGCTTCTTCTATTTTTCTTTTGATAGTTAGTATTGCTTTATTTTGATTATGAATCAATTTTGAGATGCTTCTAGCTTGGTTCTAAGTTGCATCTTGTAACTCCTGAGTGTTTCTTTGTAAGTTCTAATTAACTTCTAATTTCTTCTTAGCTTCTAATCTTTTCATGCCAGGCCTCTAACTAAGTTCTGAATTACTTCTTAGTGACTTTTGAATGTCTTTTTATTTTTGAGTATTCCTTTATTAATTTTCTTAATCTATTTTGATATTAATACTACAACACTTAGAAAGTAATTTGTTAGTACCTTAATTGTTCACTTATTTATTTGTTCATCATTAACACTAAGTTCTTTAATCTCACCCATCATCAAAATCAAGCTTAGTAAAGGGGTTAGACTTAACATTTTCCCCCTTTATAATGATAAATCTTTCAAAGAAAATTTTAGAGTATGTAATATATATAATGTGCTTCATTGGTGGGGCTCCCCCTACATGGGTAAGCTCCCCCTGAGTATGTACCCTAAGTGTTCTTAAAAAATTTCATTTATTCTTAATTTTCTAACAATTCTCTTATTCTCCTATTTTTCTCCCCCCCCCTTTTTATAATAAAAAAGAATGCAATAAAAGGGATTAAGTAAGAGATTGCATTATCATGAAAAAAATTTGTACATCAGAATAGCATTGCACCATTATACAATAAAGTACATTAGAAAAGAATTTACATCATTGTAGTTTAAGATACATCAGAACAGGTAAATGACAATGAAGTAAAATTACAAAAGAAATTATTGTAATCACAAAATAGCAGTCAGAAATAAATGAAAAATGAAGATGTAACTACAGCATGATTAGAGAGTTGTTCTGGGTTTGTCTGGTGTAGGTTTTAGGAAAGGAAGGTTTAGGTTGAGAGGTTGATAATTTTGAAGTTGGCTTGGGTCTTTTTGGTGGAGGAGGTGGGATGAAGAAAGGGTCTTTTGGGATTGCAATAGGAGATTCATCAGTGTAAGCTATGGGTCCACAATCAGAAACATAGATAACAGCAATGCGCTCTCAAATTTGTGGATCTAACAACTCAGGAAAGGCTATGGGAGTCCCTTTTAAGAGGGCTTCTATATTAGTATTCATCCTAGCCATATATTCATGGTGGTACATGGTGATTCAAGAAAGAGGAGCCTTTTTGTGTTCCTTTAGATGTGGAATTCCTAGCTTCCTCTTTGGTTTGAAGAAGATGGCTAGGTTGAAGGTTTTGGTTTTGTGATAGTAGGTGGTTTTTTGGGTTTTGGCTTTGGTAGAAGGTGGTGGTGAAGTTTTTGGTTTTGGTAAAGGGGCTAGTTGAAAATATAGATGCCTTAACCTATGTTGGATAGAATTATTAGATAGTTGAGGATATGGAAGATGAAGATTGTTAGCAATTGCTTCTAGATTGGCATTAGAGTAGAATGAGATTTTTTCCTCAGTAATAAGAAAGAGTTGAGGAGGATCTAAGTGAGATGGAAATGTAGTTCTGGGTTTCCTTGAGTTTAGGAGTGAGTGAAGAAGTTTCTAAGAATATTTTTGAAGGATTGACCCTTTATCAGGAGTTTGAATTTTATAGCCCTTTGTAGTCAATAGTGGATCAGGAAGAAATTGAATCCTATGCAGAATGTTAGGATCTGTGATTTTTGTGAATGGCAATTCTTGAGGGGGTAGAATGATTGATTGTGAGAGAAACATCTGAGAAATTTCAGATTTGATTTTTTACTTACTCTTATACTTAGAATATGTAATTCTAATTGGATTTGAGATATGAGTAAGAATGTCAGGATTATCATACACTAGTTTTGGAGGAGATTGGGGAGGGGTTGGAGTTTTTCTCCATTCTGGATGAATTGAGGGTAGGTTTTATTCTGGAGGAATTTGTTCAATTCATTCAAGAAAGAGTTTTCCTGACAAATAGAGATCCTTTTTAGTAAAGCCTAGGTCATCATAGGGACCTTTGAGAAGAAAGTACCATTCAGGAATTGGTACTACAATAGCATACTTTTGATATCTAACAATAGCTCTATGGGGGTTGGAATGATAATCCTCAGGCAGATTTGAAGGTGGAGTAGAATGAGGTTGTGTTGGAGGAGAGGGAGAAGTAATTTCAGTAGGTTCACTCTCAGGTTGAAAACCTCTGGAATTATAGGAGATGGATTTGAAGAGTGTGTGGATGATGATGCCACTATAATGGGAGAGTTGGTTTGAAATGGAGAGAAATGGGTTGGAGGTAGTGAAAAATGAGGTACAAGTGGAGAGAAATGAGGATGATAAGTTTGACTTCTGAATGACCTTACTAGAGATTATAGAGAGTCAAGTCGTTGATCAACCTTATTAACTCTCAAGATCATGGATGGCATGGCATTGTTAAGTCTATGATCCATTCTGGTCATTTGAAGAGCTAGAGTAGACAGAAATGTTCAATATTTGTCAGTCTATCTTCTAGGTGATGTGTGATAGGTTGAGTAGTGGAAATTGAACTGTTTGGTGTGGTTGGTTGATGAGTAGGTCTAATGGGTGATGGGGATCTAATGGGTGTAGAAGAAGTGGTGGTGGCTGCTACTGTTGTTTCATGTCCTTCTCTCAAAATATTTTCTGATTCTTCTATTTCCTTTCCTCTTTCATTCTTTTCTGTGGTTTCTTCTCTTGTTACTTTTTCCACAATGTCTTTCTTGTCTCTTCCTTCTTCTCCTGTTCTCTTCATTTGCTCTTCTTTTCTTGGCTTTTGGGAGATCCAGCCTTGTGGAGTTAGTTTGAAGTCAATTCTCTTCACTATGTTATTATTGATTGCTTCTCTTGCATGTAGTCTTCTCTATCTTCCTTGAAGAGATCAATGTTTGTTGTCTTCATGAACTTGCTCATAACCATCCCATAAAGTAGATAATACTTGGTGGAGGTCTTTACTAAGTAAAGTTGATTGGTTATAATTTGAGTCAGATCTATCCTTTTCCTATACTTCATTGCCGACAAGATCTTGGCTTCCTTCTTAAAGATCTAATCAGTACCTCCTATTTTGGATATATGTTCTTGAATATCAACATATGAACTAGCTTGAGATCTAAGTTCAGATGGTTGAAATGTAGATAAGTCACATTCTCTTTAATTTGTACTTTAGCCAAATCTGAAAATAATCTTGTTCTATCTGATGGCCAATCAATTTCTTATTTTTCTACCTCAGGAATATTTAATGTACTTCTTATATTCTCTGGAGATAGATCTATTTTAGTCTTTTCTATTGAATCATTCTGGTATAAGATTTATCCTTATAAGTCATAAAACTTTCCCATCCTTAAACCTTAATCCAATTTGTTACTTCAAGATTTAGGCCATTTTCTCCAAATGCCTCAACATCAAACACTCTTCCTTTTACTATTTTCCTTCCTTTGAAATATTTACTGAACTTATTCTAAGTAGAAGAGTTACTATTGAAGATTACCTTAAGAACATAATCTTCTATTCTTCTCTTTTTCTTGGAGTTTCTTCTCCTGACATCTCTATTGTCTGTTCTTCAAAATCTAAAGTTCACTTCTTTGCTCACTTGCTAACTCTCTTCATTTTCACCATTTCCAGCAATGGATGGAGTTTTTGGCTTAGGATTTTGAAGGAGAGGGTTTTTAGAGATTATGGGAGTGAAAAATCTTTGGAATGAATCAAAATGGGAGCAGTTTGATGAAGGGAAAATGTAAGTGATGGAAAGATTTTGAATTGCCTTTCTATGGAACAAGCTCAAAGTTATGAGATAATGATGCAAAGTTTCTAAACTTAGAGTTTTAATAGGGAATGAAACTTCTATTATAGCTCAACAGAAGTTCTGAGCGACACAAAATTTACATAGAATTTATGGGTTAATGAACTTAGAAGTTCCGTGGACTTTACACAAAGGTGAAATTCAATGAGCGAAAGTTCTATATGGAATAGAAGTTCAATAGAACTTTTGTGTTAATGATCTCAGAAGTTCTGAAAAATTATTTTTGATGAGCAGAAGTTCTGGATTAATTAGACCCGTGAGACAGAGTTTTGAGGAAGTGTTACAGAACTTCTATGTGATTTTTGATGAACACTTAGTGTTTTGACAGAATTTTTGTACTACTTCTATAGCATTTTAAGAGAGGTTTAGAAATACTGAGTTACTTCTAACATATTTCTAAGTAATGTAACAAAATTTTTGGTATACATCTGTCATACTTCTACATCAATTTATTTAATATTTATGAATGTTTTTAGGCATTTAGACATTAAGATTAAATATGTATTTTATGCGCATGGATCTATTACATTGAGTTTTGTTCTAATTTTACAAAATCTATCTTCTGGAAAAGGTTTTGTAAAAATGTCTGCTAACTGATTTTTAGTTGGTACATATTTTAAGCAAATGTCATGGTTTTGCATGTGATCTCTAATAAAGTGATATCTAACCTCTACGTGTTTAGTTCTTGAATGTAGTACTAGATTCTTTGTTAGGTTTGTTGCATTAGCATTATCATATCTAATAGAAGTATTAACATATTTCAATCCATAATCATTCAATTGTTGTTTCATCCACAAAATCTGTGTACAACAACTACCTATAGCTATGTATTCAGCTTCAATAGTTGATAAAGCTACAGAAGTTTATTTCTTTGAAAACCATGATATGATCATGCTTCCAAGAAACTTACATGTTCCAAAGGTACTTTTTCTGTCTATTTTGTATCTAACAAAATCTGAGTTAGAGTACCCTACTTATTTAAATTTTGAACCTTTTGGATACCATAGTCCAAGATTTGAAGTATCTAAAAGGTATCTAAATATTCTTTTGATAACAATTAGATAAGATTCTTTAGGATTTGACTGAAATCGGTCATACATGCATACACTAAAATAATATTTGGTCTGCTTGTAGGTAAATATAAAAGAGATCCTATAATACTTTTATATAGTTTTTGACAGACAGATTTACCTTTTTCATCCTTATCCATTTTAATGGATGTGCTCATTGGTGTGGCTGATGTCTTTTCTTTTTCCAGATCAAATTTCTTGAGTAGTTCTTTAGTGTATTTTGATTGGTGATAAAGATTCCGTCCTTCATTTGTTTTACTAAAAGTCCCAGAAAGAAGTTCATCTCACCCATTAAACTCATTTCAAATTCTCCTTGCATCACTTTAGAAAAATCTTGAAATAATATGTCATTAGTTGCACCAAATATAATATCATCCATATAAATTTGAACAATTAGCATATTACTTTTGTCATGCTTAATAAAGAGTGTGGAGTCTACTTTTCCTCTTGTAAATCTTTTTTCTATTATCAATTTACTTAATCTCTCACACCATGCTCTAGGAGCTTGTTTTAATCCATAGAGAATTTTCTTGAGTTTGAAGATATGGTTTGAATCGCAAGGATCATCAAACCCAGAAGGTTATTCTACATAAACTTCTTCATTTATAAAACCATTGAAAAATTCAATTTTATCATCCATTTGATAAAATTTGAAATTCATGAAAGATGCAAATGCTAATAACATTCTAATGGCTTCAATTCTGGAAACAAGATCATATGATTCTTCAAAGTCTATTCCTTCCTCTTGACGGTATCCTTTTGCCACTAATCTTACTTTATTTCTTATTACTATACCAGATTCATCTAGTTTGTTCCTAAAAACCCATTTGGTTCCTATAACAGATTGATGGTTGGAATAAGTGTCAAAACATCATTTCATTTCAATTAATCCAATTCTTCTTGCATGGCTATAATCTAGTTTTCATCTTCTAAGGCTTGATCTATGCAAGTTAGTTCTGATTGAGAAATAAAAGCAAAGTTAACACATACTTGATGATATGAAGATCTAGTTCTTTCCTTATCATAAATATCATTGATTACTTGGTTTTCAAGATGATCATGCATAAATCTCCAATCTTTAGGAAGGGAATTGTTACCTTCATTATTTACTACATTGATGGATGGTCCATTATCTAGTTCCTCTTCATCTTTGTGTATTTTTCTATTCTGAAGAATCTTTGTCCTCATCTTGTCTTTTTATTTTCTCCACAAATATTGTGATTTCTCCTATGTCATCATAAAAAACGCTCATATTTCTAGACAGGTTAGTACTTTCATCAAATTTTATATGAATGGACTCCTCTATAGTCTTATTTTTCAGATTGTAGACTCTAAAAATACTTTGCTAATAATGGAATAACCAAGAAAAATTCCTTAATTAGATTTGCTATTAAATTTGCCATAGTTTTCCTTTATATTATTAAGAATAAAACATTTGCAAGCAAAGGTGTGGAAATGAGAGATGTTTGGTTTCCTGTCATAATATAATTCATATGGAGTTTTGTTAAGTATGGATCTGGTATAAATTCTGTAGATAATGTAGCATAAAGTATTCATTACTTCAGCCTTAAAGTATTGAGGTAAGTCATATTCACTCGACATTGTCCTTGCCATCTCTTACAAAAATTTCTTTTTCTTTTCAACTACTCCATTTTGCTGAGGTGTTCTTGGTGCAAAGGTGTGTAAAATTCCATTGCTTTCACAAAAATAGTGAATTTTTGGTTTTCAAATTATCAACCATGATCACTTCTTATGGATACTATATGAGAATTTTGTTCATTCTATACACATTTGGTAAATGTTTCAAAGAATAAAAAAATATCATCTTTAGAAGCAAGAAACATTATCCATGTAAATCTAGAATAGTCATCCATAATGAAATATGCATAATGTTTCCCTCCAAGACTTCTAGTTCTTATTGGTCTAGCAAGATTCATGTGTAGCAATTGAAGTGGTTTAGTTGTGTATACTTCTTTGTTTGATTTAAATGATTGTCTAACTTGCTTTCCTTTTAAGCAAGCATCACATAATTCATTTTGGTCAAATTTTAGTTTAGGTAAGCCAACCACAAGATCTTTATTGTATAGTTTTTCAATCATGAACTTATTGGCATGTCCTAGTCTTCTATGCTATAACAAAGATTCTTATTATTTACAACAAGATATTTGACTTGGATATCATTAAAATCTACTAAATACACATTTTGGCATCGTTTACCAAGTACTACAACTGAATTTAAATTATCAATTATAGAACATATATGAGATTCAAACACAACCTTATATCCATTATCACAAAATTGAATAACACTTAACAGATTGTGTTTTAAACCTTCTACTAGTAAAACATTCAAAATATTAATAAAGGGAGGTTGGCTAATCTTACTAATCCCAACAACTCTACCTTTTCCATTATCTCCAAAGGTAACTGTTCCTCCATTTTTAGCTTTTAATTCTGTGAACAACTCCTTCTCTCTTGTCACATGTTTTGAGTAACCACAATCAATATACCATTTGCTACTCTTAGTGGCTCTCAAGCACATCTGTAATAATAAATTCAAGCTATAATTTTTGTTACCCATTTAGGAATGGGTTCAGGTGGGTTAGTATCAGAATATTTTGGCACTCATTGCTTTTTAGATGCCACTAAGTTATTATTTGTTGATATTGATGTATTTATAATATTAGCAATAGTTTTTGGTACCCAAATCTGATTCTATTTGGGTTCTAATCTTCTTACAAGATTGCTAATTTTCTTTCTATGGTTTTTTCTACTTTTCTTTATCTTTAGTTTAAATAATGTAAAAGTTAATATGTTTCTAAGAGCATGATTTTTTGCTTTTGTTTGCTCAAGTTCTATGTTAATGTTAGTTTTGAGTTGATTATCTTCTTGCTTTAACTTAGAGCATCAGGGATTTTCTTTTCTAAACTCCTTTTATTTCTTTTTATTTGGCTTTCAAAGTTTTGAAGTCTGAATATAATTCATCTAGCAATTCCTCTAAATCAGAAGTTTCTTTTTTTGAATTTGCCTCATCTTCATCAATGGACATGAAGCTTATTCATGTATGATGCTCCTCCTAATTTCTTTCTCTGGAGTTGAGTGAATTGATTTGAGCTTCATTTTCTTCTTTTGTTTTCACTCGAACTTTCTTGCATCATATTTTCCAAAATTTCTCATGTCACCATCACTTTCTTCTTCTTTTCAAATTTCCTGTTGTTAGGAGTATTCTTTTTATCAAAGTAGGAATTATATGTTTTCTTCTTGTCTCCTTGCCTTTTATTTGATTCTGGACAATCAAATCTCTTTTGTCTAGATTTGTTGAAGTTGTAACATATTGGAATCTCCTAATTTTTTTCTTTGCTCTTTTTGTTTCTTTTGAAGTTATTTTCAAATTTCTTCTTATTGATCATATTTCTGAATCTTCTAGTTATCATTATCATTTCCTCATCATCTTCACTTATTGAGGCTTCTTCTGAAGATTCTTCATTTTCTGATTCATGTTGTAGAGCTATCTTCTTTTCTTTGAATTCATTTGGAACCTTTTGTTTCATTAAGATTTCATGGGTCATAAGTGATCCCATGAGTTCTTCTACTTTCATTTTACTCAGATCCTTTGCTTCCTGTATGACAGTTACTTTAGGCATCTGGAATCTTAGTAGAGATCTTAATATTTTCTTAACTAACTTGGGTTCTTCATATTTCTCTCCCAAGCTTTTCAGTACATTAGTGATCTTCTGAAACCTTCCAAACATTTTAGATATGGTTTCTCATTCTTTCATGGAGAAGGTTCATATTCCTGCACTAGAATATTTATCTTAGTTTCTTTTAACTGATTTGTACCTTCATGTGCTACCTAGAGTTTATCCTTGATTTCATTGGCTAAGTCACAAGCAGAAATCTTTTCAAATTCAGATGAAGATAATGCATAGTGGATACAATTCTTTGCTTTAGCATCACATTCCACTGTTTGAATATCTTTTAGTGTATATTTATCTTTAGTATTTGTGACATTCTTTCCATTCTTAACTATGAGTCATACTTGGTAATCTATGGCAGTTAAGAAGTTTTGCATTTTCATCTTCTAATACCCATAATTAGTTATATGAAAAAGTGGAGGTCTAGAATTGATTACCCTTCAGCAGATGTGTTGTGAAACATACTGACCATTTGAATCTCTTCACAAGTTAATATACTAGCATTTGAAAATTAACTAGTAAAGCCTGCTTTGATACCACTTGTTGGTCCCTAACTGAATGGTAGCTCAATAGGGGGGGTGAATTGAGCTTCTAAAAATTTTGGCCAACAAGTGAATGTATATGCTTAAAATGAAAGAGAGAATAACTTGTAACACATATACATAGTATTTTTATAATGGTTCGGCCCTTCCTGGGTTCCTACTCTACTTTCTCTGAGTCAGTATCCTTTACTGAACTCAAGTTCCACTATAAAACTTTTTGGTTTTATAAGCTCAACAATAACTTATTGGTTTCCCAGGTTCACCAAAAACTCTTACACATTGGTTTTCAAGCTTACTAACTAACTTACTGGTTTTTCAAAGCTAACTAGAAACTTTTACAAATAGTTGGTTTCACAAAGCTTACCAACTAACTCTTGTTTTTTTCAAAAAAATGGAATGTACAATAGAAATACCTCTTACTTAGGCTAACATGTACAAAAGCTGAAGCTTAATTAAAAGAACAAAGTAAGCAATGAGATCAGATTCTTACTCCTTTTGAAGTTGGT
The DNA here is from genome assembly GCA_036873735.1 of Pouteria campechiana. Classification (NCBI taxonomy): domain Eukaryota; kingdom Viridiplantae; phylum Streptophyta; class Magnoliopsida; order Ericales; family Sapotaceae; genus Pouteria; species Pouteria campechiana. Next base: position 75,235 of record JAYJMB010014165.1, read on the forward strand.
ATACATCTTGATGTCGAGGATTCTAAATGCTTTGGCAGTGATGTAGCAGTTGGAGTTGAATGATGGAAAGTTGTGAATGCTCTTCTTTCAATAAGCAAAAGTGATTTTTAGTGTAATTTTTTTGACGTTGTTAAACATCATCTTAATCCTCTATATATAGGATTTGAAAATTTTAGTCATTGCATCCCTTGACATTATTTTCAAACTAGTTAGGTAGGATTTGGTAATGAATTTTGTGCATTGTCAAGGCTCAAAAATTTTGGGTAGAGTGCTTATTGATTCAACTTATAAATCCTTGCAAGTGCACAAACATATAGTAGTATTGTGCAATGCAAGGGTTGATCCCATAGGGAATGTTCAAACTAATTCAATTAGCTTAGTTACTAACTTATCTCTATCTTAAAGGAATGTGATTTGAGCTAAGCAAGTATAAATGATAACTTGAATAAAATTGCAGAAATGAAATAGCTATGAATAATGTAGGTGAAATCAATAGAGTAAGGGCCTAAGGATCTAATTTTACCACTCAATGATACACTTTGCTATTGGGACATTGGATTTAATGCATAACTTGGGTTTGTTCTATCTAATGTGAGATTATTACCGTTAGTGTGCAGGTTTAAATCAAGTATTTCCACTTATTCCAATTACCTATAGTGTGTAGTGTAACTAAGGTGAAAACCCATTAAGCTTAAGAACACATGAATCAAATAAGATGGTTTAGCATAATGTGTGTACCATAACCATCTGTCCTTTTCATTCAAATGTGCTCATGGTTTTGCATATGCTGTGTGCCTTAACCATGCCAGATTATCAATGTGATTTGCAATATTGGTGATCAAGCAATATATCAAACCAAATGAAAGAAAATAACTAAATGAATGAACACAACTGATTTGCATTAAAGAGACAACATTCCCAAATAACAAATGTATTAGATAGGGCTACATCTTCACCTTAGAAAGACAGATTAATGCATAATGAAAAAGGAAATAACTCCCTTCACAAACCTCAATACAATGCTTTTCATCTTCTCCCTTTTACAATGAGTTTCCACCTTCAATCTTGTGTAGTAGCCTCTCCAAGAAGTTTCTCTATCTCCCAACCTTGCCAAAAGCTACCTAAAATGTGCCTTCACTTCATTTTTATACCCCCCTTCATTAGGGTTTAGCATTTGCACAAGTCAATAAAGATCCAGAATTTCTAGATTACTATCTCAAGGAGCTTGCTACTTAGAGAAAGAGCTTGCTACGGCAAGATGTTGTTGCCCAAAAATATACTTCATGCATAAAGGGACTTTGCTACGGCAGAAGAAGAGCTTGCAGAGGTAGAAGGAGAAGCTTGCTATGGCAGAAGACTACCTTGCCGCGGTAAGATGTTGCTGCCTAGAAATACTTCATGCATACAGGAACCTTACGCAGCAGAAGAAGAGCTTACTGTGGTAGAAGACTGCCTTGCCACGACAAGGTGTTGCTAACTGCTTGATGATGTTTTCAAAATGTGCTTTGTCGTAGCAAAAGAAAAGCTTGTTGCGGCAAGGTGTTGCTGCCCAAGAAATATGCTTCTTTTTCTAATCTTTTACAAGATTACTTCCCACTTTTGGTCTTCATATTTCTTTAATTTTTGGCTTCTTTTCACCTCTTTAATTCACCTAGAGAAATCAATATTTTCATATTAAATTCATCTAAAACTATGAAGGATTCGCAAATAATTAAGTTTGAACATGCATAAACTAAGTAAATGAATTTCGCTTATCAAATACTCCCAAACTTACTAATTTGCTTGTCCTCGAGCAAAGCAAAACACAAGACTATTCTATAAACACACTAACATCAATCTACAACATCAGTCAAAACCTCAATAAATAGAACAAGGCTAAGAAGAAAAAATCACGATACCCATAATAGCTTTATTCACAACTTAAGCCACATCTTCTCCACCATAGATTCCATGTGCAAGTGCAAACGTTATAGCCATCTCAATCTTCATCATCTCATACTTTCATTAATTTAAGCAACCAAGTAATACATGTTCAATGAAAATCTTGTGAATTCATAATTCAAATTAGAGAGAATACCTTAGATGTATACATGGTATTTTACTTCCCTCATTGATTTCTTTACTCTACTTGTGAGCTCTATTACTATCACATTCTTAATATTTATCTTATTTTCCATTTTTTTTTAGAATGTGATCCCCCCTAATATTTGGCTTTTATTACCATCACACCCCCAAACTTATTTCTTTTTCAATTCAATGGATGTGATTCCCCCAATATACAATGAGTTCTTGCTAGACATTTTCTTATCTCATCTAATGCCTGTCTCACAAGAGTTCCATGAATTCACAAATTCAAATTGAAGTAAGCATACTTAGTCCCCTAAACTAATGCTAAGAATTCAAAGACTTCAAAAGAACTAACTATGTCAATGTGATCAATGTGTAAAAAGAATCTATAGCCAATTAGATAATGACTCAAGTAAGACATGTAAGCAAGAATGATTCTATTATTTTTAACTTAACCAATGTCAAATATCACATATATATCATTGGTTGTGCATGATGACTACTCAAAACACATAAAACACACTTTTTTTTCTTTATATAATTTTTTTGAATATATATAAGACTATACAGACAAAATACATGAAAAACACAAATAGAATATTACTACCACATAAGTACTTCAACACACGTATATAGAGTTTTCAACCAGACACAACTAAACATAAGATAAATGCACCAAAAATAGCGAAGCGCCAAAAATAGCTAAAGTACCCCCCACAAACTTGAAAAACATATGCCCTCAATGTGGGCTAAACATATGAAGAGCAAAAAGAAAACTTCCTTGAAAGAATTCAGTCAACCATATTAAATTCTTCAGCTTCACCGCCAACATCATTGTCATGATCATCGGTATCTGCATCAGTGTCTGTATCACCAGTGTTAGCAGAGTCCTCCTGCTCAGTAACGGCTTCCTCTTCCTCATCAAGATCAGCTACTTGGGCGTGGTTAGCTCCATAGGATGCCGCAAGTGGAAATACAAGAGGTTGGGGAAGTTGGACTGGAGTGGGGAGCGCTGCAGTCAAAGCAACATGGCACTGCATCAAGTAATCAGCAAACTGAGCTTGTTGGGCAAAATATTGAGATATTTGCCCCTTGATTTCTCACATGTCAGCTCACAAGTCAGATAACTCCATGACAGCAGTGGTAGGTGGTCTAGTGGCTAGACGAGAAGAACTCGCTCTAGGAGTAGATGTGCAAGGGCCTAGAGCACCATGGCCACAGGGAGGGGCTTCTTCATCAGTAGGGCTGCGATGATGGAGAATCTTGCCAATCATTTCATTTGTAATAACAGGCTTGGGATACAAAATTTCTTTAGATGAGCTAGATGGAATGCTTGCTTGTAGATACAAGTCATATATCAAGGATGGGTGACCAAAGCCGCCCTTTGCTATCATCAAATGGGACATACTGAGTATAGATGCTTCAATTATTTTCCCAACGTCAATTGATAGCCCCTTCTGAATAGCATAATTTAACATAACATAGTCTCTTGAAACATTCAAAACATGATAAGTTGGCATGAACTTCGCTGAAATAAAGTAATGTCACACTTTACCTTCAAGGGTCAAGCACTTGCTTGGGAAACTGCAAAGTTTGGTTCTTGAGATGGTCCATACCATGCCTGGCTTTGCTATACTCCGAATGATCTCATCGAAATCCACATAATCCTCCATACTTGAGAAGTCATCATCTTTAATGTCAGGGAGCTGATATCTATGGTTGATTGCAATTCTACCGAATGGTACTAACTTCCCTCTCACTAAGTTTCTATAATCTTTGTGCTCGGGCACATTGGCATAAAACTCTTGTACAACTAGAAAAAGTGTGGCACCAGGTTGTTTGGCAAATTTCTCCCATTTTTGCTCTCTCAGCATAGTAAGAATGCAATGCCTTGGCTCATGGTAACCCCTCTCTTGGACACACGTCTTGAATACAAGTGAAGTTTGGTGGCATATTTTGGCTTCCTTAGTGATAAAAGTTAGCCTGATTACAAGCTCAGCATCAATTTTCTTTCTCTTTTTAGAGGGACCTGTAGTTATTGTCTTCTTTCCTTTAGGAAGCATAATGAGAAGTAGAGCAACAATCCCAACTGAACCAACTGTGAGCAAACACAATGCAATTGACCTAACACTAGCAACCTTGAACCAACATAGTGCAATCAACCCCTAAACTTAAGCCACCTGAACAATTTAGCTTGAGAATGCAATGGCAGCCCCTTGAAGCAATGCAACAAACTCTTCACAAGCACAAAGTAGAACTCCCAACTTTCACAAAATGCTCTTCAACTTAGAGAAGCTCTCTTACAAAAAAATGGCCATGGAAATCAATAATGCATATAGACACATTACCATCAAAAGTAAGCCAAATCACTTAGAAGAGGCCTGTTGCATCCATGTCCAACATTCAATCATTCAAACAAATAGTTTTGGTGCAACCAAAACCCTTCAAATCGTCACCAAAAATCCCCTTGAAAATCGATGCTTTCCACCCCAAGTCATGTATAATGCAAGAATAGAATGGAAGAAGCCTTCAAAAATGCAAAGGCTTACCAGGTTTCATGAAGCTTGCATCCCCATTCTTGAACCCATTCAAAGAAGAAGCTGGAGGAGTGATGGCGTGCGAAGAAGGTCGAGTGGAGTGCTTAGATCGGGAAGATATGAAGATTTGATGAAAGCTTTAGGAGGAAAAATTAGAATGGAGAAGGTTTGGAAGGGGAGGAACCTATTTCATTTTTCCTATGGTTGGAGAGGAGAAGGGATGAGAGATTGAGGTTTTGAAATAAGGAATGGAGCGAATAGTTGGAGTAGGCTATTTTGAAATGTCCAAAGTCTCACACGTTAGGAAGTGGAGGGGCTTGCCATGGCAGAGTGTGAGCTTGCCTCGGCAAGTTGGTGCTGACTGGTGGACTTTGTAATGCAGTGATGGACTTGCTATGGCAGAGTGTGGGCTTGCCTCAATAAGCTCTCATTGAACTTGTTGGACCTTTCATCATGTGGACAGATTACTGCGGTAGAGAAAATTGCTTGCCTCAATGAGTTTTTGCTGGCGAGTGGTCCTTGTATCTTGTGAAATGCTTATCATGGCCATAAAATGGCTTGCCTCGACAAGCATTTGCTGTCTACTTTGAACTTGCACACCATGAACATCTTGTCGTAGTAGTGATAGAGCTTGCCTCAGCAAGTTCTTGCTAACAAGTTGCATTTTCACATGTGGTTACACCTTGCCGCGACAGTGAATTATCTTGTCATGGCAAGATATCTCTAACTTCCTTTTTGCAAAATTCCATCTTTCTACATTGCCGCGACAATGGATTTTCTTGCCTCTGCAATCTCCCTTTGACTGCAATTTGACCCCCTTTGTTGTTGGTTGATCACTGTGATGCCTATGTACTTGTGTCTTACCTGCAAATTAAGTTTTCACATGTTATTTTAAATGAAACTTATGGCTAAGATATTGATTCAATCATCAAACTAAAACTAAGTCTACAAGAATTAAATCTATCTAATATTCAATTAACAACTAGCATGATGCTATCTCTAAAACTCATACATATCATTAACTAAGGTATAACTAGAATTTTGAAATGCACTAACTATGGATCAAAATTCAACAAATATGAATAATAGTCATCTGAGGATTAACCTAATGCCGTGATAATCAAACAAATACAAATTAAACAACTAAAAATTTTAGAAACTTGGGTTACCTCCCAAGAAGCATTGTATTTAACGTCTAGGCGAGACGACTTCTCTTTTCATGATCTTTCAAGATTAAGAACTTCATTTAATGGCAATTGTAAGCCATCTCTAACATATTGCTTCACCCTATATCCATTGAGTTTGAAAATGTTGTCATTTTTCAGATTCTTCAACTTAACAGCTCTGTGTGGAAACACCTTATTGACTAAGAATGGACCAACCTAGTGAGATTGCAATTTCCTAGAAACAAATGCAAACGTGAGTCATAAAGTAAAACTTCCATTCTCGGCTCAATGCATCATTTGTGAATGAATTCATCATGATACTTCTTTGTCCATTCATTATAAATCTTAGCATTCTCATATGCCTCGTTTCTCAGCTCTTCCAATTCATTGAGCTGCAACTTCCTTTGCTCTCCTGCCTTCTGCAAATAAAAATTCAAATTTTTGATTGCCTGGTATGCTTTGTGCTCTAGCTCAACTGGTAAATGGTAGGTTTTCCGAGAAAAAAATCTATAAGAACTCATTCTAATTGGGGTTTTAAAGGCAGTTCTATAAGCCCACAATGCATCATTCAACTTCATAGCCCAATCTTTTCTTACAGTGTTACCATCCTCTCCAAGATTGGATGATAAGGAGTTGCGACTCAGTGTGTAATGTTATACTTTCTATATTGTTCTTTCTAAGTAGAGCTACAAAGACCTTATTACAGAAGTGAGTATCCCTATCACTAATGATGGCCCTTGGAGTGCCAAACCTAGAAAAGATCCTATCTTTCAAAAATCTTAGCACCACATTAGCATCATTAGTCCTAGTGTTCATCTCCTCAATCCACTTAAAAACATAATCCACAGGGAGCAAAATGTACAGGTTACCATTCGATGGGGGAAATGGTCCCATGAAATTAATCCCCCATACATCAAATAATTCAACTACAAGATTATCCATAAGAAACATCTCATCTTTCTTTTGGATGTTCCCAGTTCGCTAACACCTACCACACATAGCATAGAAGGCGTGAGCATCCTTAAAGGTAGTAGGCCAATAGAAACTCAACTAAAAAATCTTTAAAGCAGTTTTCTTCCCTCCAAAATGCCCTCTACAGCTAAATGTATAGCAATGTCTTAGTATGCTTTGTTTCTCCTCTTTCGGCACACATTGTCTAATAATTTGGTTTGGACGTAGCTTGAAAAGGACTGGATCTTCCCAAAAATAATGCTTTGCATAGACAGCAACTTCTGCCGTCCTTGCGAATTCAATATAGGATAAAGACTCCCTTGACTAAGTAATTCACAATATCAATATACCAAAGTTCACGTCCCTTTATAGAGAATAATTTTTCATCAGGAAAGATCTCATTGATGGGAATGCTCTTCTTGCCCCTCTCTTGCTCAAAATTGGTCCCTTCCACCAATCTGGACAAGTAATCTGCCACTACATTCGCACAGCCTTTCTTGTCCTTGATTGTCAGGTCAAACTCTTGCAATAATAAGATTCACCTGATTAACCTGGGCTTGGCATCTTTCTTTGTAAGCAAGTATCTCAAAGCAGCATGATCAAAATAAACAATTACCTTTGAACCAATCAAGCAGGAACAAAATTTTTCCAAGGCAAACACAATTGTAAGTAATTCTTTTTTAGTGGTGGAATAATTCAATTATGCTTCATTTAGAGTTCTACTTGCATAATGAATCACATGGGGTAATTTTTCTACCCTTTGTCCTAAAATAGTACTGACAACAAAATCCGATGCATCACACATGAGCTCAAATGGCATGGACCATTCAGGCACTGCTAAGATTGGACCTGAAGTAAATTTTTCTTTCAAGATATTGAAGGCACAAAGGCATTCCTCATCAAAATAGAATGTTACATCCTTAGCTAACAGGTTACAGAGCGGTCTAGAAATTTTTGAGAAATCCTATATAAAACGTTTGTAAAACCCTGCATGGCCAAGAAAGCTTTAAACTCCCTTAACTGAATTTGGGGGAGGTAGCTTGGTAATCACTTCAATTTTCATCTTGTCCACTTCAATACCTTTACTAGAAATAATGTGGCCAAGCACAATTCCCTATTTGACTAAGAAATGACACTTCTCCCAACTCAAAGTCAATTCATCTCAATGTATCTTTTCAGTACCAATCTTAAGTTATTAAGACAATCATCAAATGAATCTCCAAAAATAGAAAAATCATCCATGAATACCTCAATGAACCTTTCAATCATATTAGAAAAGATGGACATCATGCGCCTTTGAAAAGTTGTAGGAGCTTTGGACAAACCAAAAGGCATCCTCCAATAGGTAAGCGTTCCAAACGGGCAGGTGAAGGTAGTCTTTTCTTGATCTTCTGGAGCTATGGGAACTTGATTGTAACCTTAAAAACTATCTAGAAAATAATAATAAGCATGACCTACCAATCTTTCAAGCATTTGATCAATGAAGGGTAGAGGAAAATGGTCTGACTACATTTAGTTTCCTATAACTAATGCACATTTGCCACCTTGTAGTCATTTCTCAGGCACAACATGTACCAGACTTACCCATTTGTTGTCAGAGATAGGATAGATAATACCTGCATCCAATAACTTGATAACCACAACTCTAACAGCCTCCATGTGCAAGTTCAGTCTCCTTTGTACATCTCTGAAAGGCTTAGCATCCTCCTCCAGAAGTATTTTATGCATGCACACAGTGGGCTAATTCCATTGATGTCTGCTAATGTCCAACCCATAGCCCCATTGTGCTCTCTCAACACAGTCAATAACCTACAATCCCCATCCATAGATAAGTCAAAAGCAATTATAATTGGCAAAGTATTATTTCACCAAGAAACACATATTTCAAACTTTCAGGTAATTGCTTCAAATCTAATGGTGGTGGTGTGGCAATTGCATGTTCTACTTCTGGGTTGGCTTGTTTAAGATCCTCTTGGTAGATCTCCTCAACTTCCACTTGCTCTACATTGTCAAGTTTTTCCTTCAACTACATCACCCCTTCATCTTCTTCCACTCCCTCCATAATGAGCACTAATTCTAACTTGTCATTTGTTTCCTATTGCACAAAAGTAGAGAGAATAAGTGAGTTCAATTCGTCTACTTGAAAACAACCACTAGAACCTAAAGGCAATGAAAGAGAACTATAAACTTAAAATTCAACTGTTTCATCTAAGACAATCATTTTTAACTTCCCATTCTGTACATCAATGATTATCTTAGTTGTAGCCATGAATGGTCATCCTAGAAGAATGGGTACTTCTCTCTCTAGAATCAATTGCTTTTCTATATCAAGAACTACAAAATCAGCTGGAATAATTAGTTTATCAATTTGCACAAGAATATCCTCTATAATGCCTCCAGGATATTTCATTGATTGGTTTGCAAGCTAAAGAGACATTGTAGTGGGTTTCAATTCTCCCAAACTAAGTTGTATAGAAATAGAATGAGGCATCAAATTTATGCTTGCTCCAAGATCTAACATTGCTTTTACCTTACTTGTTCCTCCTACAATAATGGAGATATTGAAACCACCTAGATCCTTTAGTTTGGGGGGTAAATTTGTTTGCAACACTGCACTGGCTGCTTTTGATAAGACTACCTTCTCATGAGGCTCGTACTTAAGCTTCCTTGCACTTAGTTCCTTTAAAAATTTAGCGTAAGCAAGCATATTTTTTATCATATCAAGCAAAGGTAAATTCACATTCAGTTTAGAAAGAATATCATGAATGTCAGAAAATGACTTATCGAACTTGCTCTGCTTCAACCTTCCTGGAAATGGACTGGAGGATCATAAGGTGGGGGTGCTTTGTGTTTGAATGGAGGGTTAACTATTGGAACACAGCCTTCTTTGAGTGTACTTCCTCTTCTGCTTGTCAATTCCTGTAATAATAATTGAATTGTCAGTTTCCTTGCAAACTTTATTATCAATTACCTTACCACTTCTCAGTGTAGTGATCGCCTTTATTTGCTTAGGCTGCTGGGCAATTTTCCCAGTGTGTGGCTTTACATGGCTTCTGGTCCTAACTGTGTCTCCATTTTCTTCATGGATGCCTCCATGTTATGGAATCTAGAGTCAATATTCTGGAACTTGGTGGCATTGTTCTAGAACTGAGTCTGAGTTGCTTGAATGAAGCCCTATATGGTTTCTTCAAGACTAGTCTTTTTTAGTTGTGGTGTTTGAAAGAATGTTCTAGCTTGGTTCTGATTTTGGTCATTATTCTAAGAAAAGTTAGGATGATTTCTCCAACTAGGGTTGTATGAATTTGAGTGTGGATCATTCCTTGGTCACTGATTGTAGAAATTTATTGCATTTGCCTATTCCGCATCACCTTCTTGAAGGACAAATGTTAGATGAATGACCTAAATTTCCACAAAAAGAATAAACCTTTGTTGGCGCAAGTTGTGGTTATTTCATGTTCACCATCATTGAACACATTGCCTTCATTTTCTTTGCCATTTCCACCATCTGCATTGATTGATCTATGTTAAAGTTCACTTCATAAATTCCTCTAGACCTACCTCTCACACTCTTTTTCTGAGAATTGGCTCCAAGCATTTCATAAAACTTGTATGTCTATTCCAAAGTCTTCTCCCCCATTGTTCCCCCTACAGCATTGTGAACCATGGCTTGGCATGGTTGTGTTAAACCATTATAGTAAAATTGGTTAAGGAATTCAAGAAGATATCTATGATGGGGACATTGAATTAATTATGCTTTAAATCGCTCTCATGCTTCATGGTATGCTTCACTATCCATTTGAGAGAAGGCAGCAATCTTATTCCTTAATTCAGTAGTTTTTGCATGAGAATAAAACTTGCCAATGAATTTATTATATACAACTTCCCATGTGGTTAATGAATCAAAAGTTAGCATCATAAACCATGTTTTGTTGTGTCCTTCAATGTGTATGAGCAGCATCTCATGCATAATTGATCCTCAATGATATCCTGTAGTGGAAATGTTTGTATTGTTGCATAGAAATTATGCATAAATTTCAATGGGTCCTCAGGAGCAATTCCATGAAATGATGGAAGCATGTTAAAATGAATGTATTTCTGTTCATAGTTTCTAGCACTATCATCCAACACAATGCATGATGGAGAGATTCCTATGGTGGGATGTGCAAACTCTTTCATTAATTATTGAGCTTGTTGAGCCACTTGATTCTCCCTGTTGTCTGCCATGTGGACTAGTTCATTTTTATTTAAACTATCTGTTTCAATCTTAACTTTATCACTTCGGTCTTGCTAGTCTTGCAATAGAAATAGAGCTGGATTCAATGATCTTCTTCCGTTCATTCACAGCTTTACAAAAGAAAGAAAGTAAGAATCAAAAACTTGATATAGAATTAATTACAAAAATATAAAGACTAATTGTAACTAACTTAATTTAATTAATATGGAACCTTTCCTCAGTAACGGTGTAAAAAACTTGATGATTCAACTTATAAATCCTCGCAAGTGCACAAACATATAGTAGTACAATGTGCAATGCAAGCAGTACAATGTCTAATGTAAGGGTCAATCCCACAAAGAATGTTCAAATAACTCAATTAGCTTAGTTACTAACTTCTCTGTCTTAAAGGAATGTGATTTGAGCTAAGCAAGCATAAATGATAACTTGAATAAAATTGCAGAAATGAAATAGCTATGAATAATGTACGTGAAATCAATAGAGTGTAAGGGATAGGGATCTAATTTCACCACTCAATGATACACTTTGCTATTGGGACATTGGATTTAATGCATAACTTGGATTCATTCTATCTAATGTGAAATTATTACCATTAGGTGTGCAGGTTAAAGTCAAGTATTTACACTTGTTCCAATTACCTATGGTGTGTAGTGTAACTAAAGTGAAAACCCATTAAGCTTAAGAACACATGAATCAAATAAAATGGTTTAGCATAAGGTGTGTACCATAACCACCTGTCCTTTTCATTCAAATGTGCTCCTAGTTTTGCATATGCTGTGTGCCTTTACCATGCTAAATAATCAATGTGATTTGCAATATTAGTGATCAAGTAATATATCAAACCAAATGAAAGCAAATAACTAAATGAATGAAAACTACTGATTTGCATTAAAGAGCCAACATTCCCAAATAACAAATGTATTTGATAGGGCTACTACATCTTCACCTTAGAAAGAAAGATTAATGCATAATGAAAAAGGAAATAACTCCCTTCACAAAACTCAATACAATGCTTTTCATCTGCTCCCTTTTACAATAAGATTCCACCTTCAATCTTGTGTAGTAGCCTCTCCAAGAAGTTTCTCTGTCTCCCAACCTAGTTAGAAGCTGCCTAAAATGTGCCTTCACTTCACTTTTATACCCTTCGTTAGGGTTTAGCATTTGCACAAGTCAACAAAGTTCTAGAATTTCTAGATTACTGCTTCTAGGAGCTTGCCACTATAGAGAAAGAGCTTGCTGTGGCAAGATGTTGCCACCCAAAAATATACTTCATGCATACGGGGACCTTGCCACAGCAGAAGAAGAGTTTGCTATGGCAGAAGGAGAAGCTTCCCGTGGTAGAAGACTACCTCGCCGCGGCAAGATGTTGGTGCCTAGAAATACTTCATGCATACGAGAACCTTGCTGCAATAAAAGAAGAGCTTGCCATGGCAGAAGACTGCCTTGCTGTGGCAAGGTGTTGCTGATTGCTTGATGATGTTTTCAGTATGTACTTTGCCATAGCAAAAGAAAGGCTTGTAGCAGTAAGGTGTTGCTGCCCAAGAAATATGCTTCTTTTTCTAATCTTGCAATCTTTTGCAAGATTACTTCCTTCCCAGTTTTGATCTTCAAATTTTTTTAGTTTTTGACTTCTTTCCACCTCTTCAATTCACCTAGAGAAATCAATATTTTCATATTATTTTCATCTAAAATTATGAAGGATTCACAAATAATTAAGTTTGGACATACATAAAACAAGCAAATGAAATTCCCCTTATTAGTACTCAGAAATTTTGTGCTTCAATTTATTCCTTACCAGAATTTCTAAAGTGGTTTTGCTAAACTTCTATGGTAAGTGATTTTTTTTGTAGTATTCTCTTTAGAATTTCTGTCTGTTGTCTTGTCATCTTTGAATTTTTTGAGGAGCTTTTGAGTATCTTCTAGTTTTCTTATGAAGCTTAGACTTTACTTCTGTATATCTTCATTTAAACATGTTGATTTATCCATGTCTCTGATAATACTTCTGACTTCATTTTGCATGGTTTCTATACTGCTTCTATGTGATAAATTCTGTATTACTTCTTTATAATATTGTTTTGCTTTTGCATTACTACAAAAATTCTTCTGACATGGTTCTAATCACTTAACTTTTCTTCTAGGGTTGCTTTTGTATGATTGAAGTTTCTTTTATCTTAGTTCTGTGTGACAGAACATTTCTATATTGCTTTAGAGTAGTACCATAGAGTTCTGCATTGCTTTCATGAAGCGTGATGATGTTTTTGCATTACTTATGTGTACTCAAAGAAATGGTATAAATAACTAAAGTGCCTTCTAGGTTGATTTTGCATGTCATAATAGTACTTTTGTATTCATTCTGTGCAGTTCTATGTAGCATTGAGTTTCTTTTGGTATGCTTCTATACAACTGACTTGTCTTCTGTTCTTCTTCTATTTTTCTTTTGAAGTTCGATGTTATTGTATTATGATTATGAGTCAGTTATGAGATGCTTCTGTCTTGGTTCTGAGTTGCATCTTGTAACTTCTGAGTGTTTCTTCATAACTTCTTATTAACTTTCGATTTCTTCTTAGCTTCTAATCTTTTCATGCTAGGCCTCTAAGTAAGTTTTGAATTACTTCTTAATGACTTTTGAATGTCTTTTTATTTGAGTATTACTTTATTACTTGTCTTAATCTATTTTGATATTAATACTGCAACACTTAGAAAGTAATTTCTTAGTACCTTAATTTGTCACTTATTTGTTTGTTCATTAAAACTAAGTTGTTTATCTCATTCATCATCAAAATCAAGCTTGGTATAGGAGTTAGACTTAACACGATGAAGCTATCTTCTTTGGATATTCTTCTAATAGCAAAGTATTTAGAGTTTTCAATAAGAAAACTCAGGTTGTAGAGGGGTCAATGCATGTCACATTTGATAAATGTAGTTTAACCTCAAGATAGGAAGTTGATAGTGATGTAGATGAAAACACAAAGAAAATGAAGAACCTATATCTAGAAAATCAAGGGGGAGAAGTAACTTCAAACCATAATGATGAACAAAACTCAAAAAATGAAGAGGAGGTAAGTGAAGGTAATGTTCCCTCCCAACAACCTGCTCATGCATGCCCATCCTAGAGATCAAGTTATAAGTAATATCTATGATGGCATGTTAGAACAAGAAAATCCATGCATAACATCTATGGTCACTTTGCTTTTATCTCTAACAAAGAGCCAACTTGCATTGATCAAGTCCTCAATGATGAAAGCTAGATTATTACTATGCAAGAGGAGCTAAACCAATTTGAGAGAATTAAAGTTTAGAAATTACTTCCAAGACCTAAACATATTGATGTAATTGGATTTAAATGGGTCTTTAGGAACAAGATGGATGAAAGTGGACTTGTTGTAAGAAATAAAGAAAGTTTAGTTGCTAAAGGGTATTCCCAAGAAGAGGGAGTTGATTTTGAGAAATCATACACTCCTGTAGTAAGATTAAAAGCCATAAGGATGTTACTTGCATTTGCATCCTATATGAACTCTAAACTATTCCAAATGGATGTGAAAAGTGCATTCCTTAATAGGTATCTAAATGAAGATATAGATCAACCTCCTAGATTTTTACTTAATGATCAATCAAACAATGTGTATAAACGTACTAATGAATTTTATGAACTGAGGCATGCTCAAGAGCTTGGTATGAACAATTAAGTTTCTTAGTGATCTTAAGTTTAAAAGAGGAAAGGTTGATACCACATTATTCATCAAGGATGATGGCATAGATATCTTCATAGTTCAAGTGTATGTAGATGACATTATCTTTGGTGCCACTAATAAAGCTCTTTGCCAAAAATTCTCTAGGATCATGCAAGTTGAATTTGAAATGAGCATGATGGGCAAGCTAAATTATTTTCTTAGATTGCAATTTAAGCAAAAAGATGATGGGATTTACATTTGTCAATCCATGTATACAAGGAAAATGCTCAAGAAGTTTAAAATGGAAGAAGTCAAAGTTGCAAATACCCCTATAAGCACATCAACAAGGTTGGACAAGGATGGAAAGGATAAACCTGTATATTAAAAAAATTTTCATAGCACGATTGGTTCTGTCTTGTATTTAACTACATCTAGGTCTGATATTTTGTTTAGTGTATATTTATGTGCTAAATTTCAATCAAGTCCAAAAGAATCACATCTAACTGCAATAAAATAATTTTTTAAATATCTAGTATACATATCAAGTCTAGGTCTTTATTTACAAAAGGAACTAGTTTTGAATTAATTGGATATTTAGATGTTGACATTGGAAGATACAAAATTGATATGAGAATAACTAATGGAACCTATCAATTCCTTGAAAACATTTTGGTTTCATGGTTCTTAAAAAAACAAACTAGCGTAGCTCTTTCTCCTACAGAGGCTGAACATATTGTTGTTGAAAGTTATTGTGCATAACTATTTTGGATGAAGCAACAACTCCTAGATTATGGATTAGCTTATAAAGATATTCCTATAAGGTGTGGTAATACAAATGCAATATGCTTAACTAAAAACCAATACTATATTCACGTTCCAAGTATATTGAGATTAGGCATCACTTTATTAAAGACCATGTAGAAAAGCATGATGTATGTGTGCCTACAAATACTCCACTTACTGACATTTTCACAAAACCATTGTCACCAAAGAGTTTTTATAAGATTAAGAAAGAATTAGGAATGATTGATACAAATATATAGGAACATGCATTATCAAGAACAAACTGCACTATGTTTGTGTTGATTTGCTTAAAAAAATTCTAGAAGAAAAATAGTTGTGATGATCAGTAGGAATATACGATAACTTATCATATTTAGAAGATAATGAATGTTTAAAATTAAAAATTAGAGAGAGACAAAATTTGTAAAAACAAACAAAGGAAGCGAAGCCTCCTGTGCCCAAGGTGCCTACTGTCTCAGGCGTTTGCATCCCAGGCACCTAGCATTTCAAGGGTAAAAATTGTGTGAAAGCATTTTCTTCCCCACTTTGAAATCCCCTTCTCAACCGCCCTAAGAAAGAAGCCTAATCACCTCCCACCTTAAAATCCTCATATCCATTCCCCCAAATCCACTCATTCCCCACACATTTAGTTCTACTTCCTCTACAAAGGGTCCTAACGTAGCCATTTCCAAAGAGGGATAAAGAGGGTAAGAAGGGGAGGAGCTTCAATATCTAGAGCTACATCATCTAGAGCATCTTCTGAATCTAGAAGGATTCAATTTTGCAGAAGAATTCTTAGGTAATCCCCCTCATACCTCATCTTTACATGATAGTGAGAGTCACATGGAAGAAGAAGTGAACAAGGGAGGCAATGAGGAAGGAATAAGAATGTTTGATCTCAAGTCATTGCCTAAAAAAGTGGGTAAGAAGAAACTCCCTCTAGCAAAATTTAATCTGAGAGATTTGCCACTTTTTTACTTTGGAGGAGAAGATAAGAAATTCAAAATTTACACCACAATGTTAGGTCAGTCAGTTCACATACCTAGAAAGATAGATTTGAACTTTCTTGATATCTGCAAGTCTAATTTTAGGTCCATGTTGAACTTTCAAGGATGGATAGCCCTATTAGATTATAAAGCCATTATATTTAGAGAATTAGTACTAATATTCTACTTCAATTGGAGAGAGAAGCATATGAAATCATTTATAATGGGAGCAGAAATAGCCTTTGGTCATCATATTACTACTCCTAAGCAGCATCTAGGAGAAATTCTTGGAGTTCCCCATGAGGAAGAAGAAGATGATAAGGAAGCAGAAGAAATATTTAGCTTGTTATCCACTAGAGCCACAGGTGTTGAGTGTTAGTATTACTATATATGATTTTGATGATAACAAAACTTATATTAAGATAAGATACATGTGTGCTTAAATCTCTAACAATCATATAAATATTAATTAATATGAATACATAATCATGAATGTTTAATTATGCAAGCATACATCTTTTACTTAATGGTGCACCTAACCTTATTAATCATTCATTAATGCATTAATTTGTTAAATCATATTTAGCACTACACTTTAATAAGATATCATATTAAGTGCCCAAATGAAAATGAATAATGTCCTTGCTGCATAACATATGCAAATTACATGGACAAATATATTCCGATAATGTATCTGAAAGCTAAAAATGTAGCAAGTGCAGAAAATCTCTAAGTATAGGATCACAATTATCTGCAACAAACTACTACAACTATCTGCTATGTTCAAGGGATCAAACTACTAAAGCTCATAGAAGAAGAAGAAGAAAGTAGAGACTTTAAAGACAAGCAACAAGAGAGGTTACATTTTATAAGAGAAAACTTCCATGAACAAATGCAACGGAATAAAACATGGCTTCAATGATGAGCTACAAGAAGGCTACTTTGCTGTTAACCTCAAAGAGAAACTTCTATAGGCAAATGTAAGACAAAATCAGTTGAAGATGAAGCTATGGTTAAAGAGCATAAAGTTATTCAAGAAATTCAAACTATCTACACTAACCAAACAAATTTTGTTAGAAATAAAGTAAAAAGAAGTAATTTCATCAAGCACTTGGACAAATAAAAAATGAAGGAATAGCCACCCAGACAATCATGCACAAAGCAAATAAAAATTTGTTTAACCAACAAAGTTAGAAAATTGGATTCATCTGAGGATAAAAAGGCAAGATGAATAGACAAAGGAGTGAAACTTTAGCTTGTCCAAGATAGACAAATCAAGAATGAAGGAAGAAGGAAGTTGCAGTGATAAAATCTATCTACTACTCAAAGAATGAAAAGCAAATGAGGGACTCAACTTCATCTGCAGATCAAATTTGTCTATTTCTTACTACAGACGAAGCAACAAACAAAGTGGCAGATGAAGTAGAATTTGGATAGTGAGGATAGATGAAGTTGCATAGATAAAGTAGCCACTTAGACAAATAAACTTCAATAGATAAAGGCACATTTGCTACAACTTACTACAGACAAACCTATAGAGAAAGTGCAAAGTAATTCATCTAAGACAAAGTAAAGCAGAGTTTGTTTGTTACTTAAATTAGACTAATATTGTACTTCATTTGTTCGAGCAAGACAAAACAGAATTCGTCTGCCACCTCCAACTGACAAATGTGGGACAAAAGAAGAATTACACACTTTTCTATTTCTAGAGACAAAGGAGAGTTTATCTATCAACCAGTTCGACTTCTTTTGTGACACCCAGAGTTTGTCTATTATTTACAATAGATAAAGAACATTTAAGAAGGATTGACTAACAGACAAATCTCTTAGAGGAATTTATATAAACAAAGCAGAGTTTGTCTATCGATTAGTTCAACTTCATCTGCACCACCTAGAGTTCATCTGTTACTTATAACAGATAAATCACTCTTATGAAGGATCGAATGACAGACAAACTAATGGGAGAATTCATTTACAACTTATGACAGACAAATGTAGGCAAAGAGAGGTCATGACCTATCAGAGGAAAATTGATTTAAGTGACTTGCATCTAAATGGCATTTGTATTCACGCTTTTATAATGCAGACTCATTTCGGTCACTATTTCTGGCAACAAGAGGCACTATAAGTTTGGAAGCTATGCCAAGTCAAAATGAGAAAAGATATTTCAGCAGTAACTTATCTTCCTCTTTATAAAAGAATGGCGATGAAGTAGCTTGAGACAAATTGGAAAGGCATGGACTCCAACAACAAAAATCTCAATAGTGTTATTCATTCATTGTTGCTCTGATTTTTGCACTCAACAAAGCCCATCTTCTCCAATGGTCAAAATTATAAAGATGCTATTTAAGAAGAAAATGTAGAATGATTCAAAGATGGTGAAGAAATACAATACAAGTAAGCTTAATCTTATGCAAATCCTTCCACCCATGGCCAAGACCTTAAACCATCATTTATCTTTTACAAGCTTAAACTGCATATCCTTATGGCTGCTAAGTTTATATTATGGGAAGATCTTTGTATTACATAAGAGCTATAAAGAGATCAAAACTTCCCACATGCTTGAGTGAAATACTATGTAAAATTCTATAAGTTTTCTAGTAAATTTGAAACTAGAGAGTTGTTGGTGTGCTTTGAATAACCAACAGATTTGTTGGTAATCTTAGAACCGATGAGTTTCCTAGTGAGCTTGTGAAAACTAAAAGAGTGCTGGGAGCACTATGTTTATGCCTCCTGGAGCTGGAATCCGGAAAAGTGTTGGGAACACTATTTACACCCCCTAGAGCTAGAATCTAAAAGAGTACTAGTAGCACTATTGTATTTCCATTATATAAGATATAGTAGATGAAGAGTCAATTTTATACGCATATATTACAATTTTTAAGCTTATTTATTTGCAAATCATTGTATCTTTTAGATGAATTTAATGCTTATTTGTTGGATTTTATTAGGTGCTTTGAAGATGGAAAAAATTAAAAAACAAGAGAAAAAGATTGGAAAAGAAGTAGCGATAAAGATGGAGCAAATGGAGCGAACAAAGTAAAGATGGACTGGGCCGCAGTCCAGCACCGCTGGCGCCAAAATTGGACCACCATCAGCCGACATTGAGCTGGCATCGGAGGCAGAAATGTTACAGAATTCCTCTACAGTTGTGTATTTTTGCTGGCTTTTTAAGGAAAAACTTAGGGTTTTTGCAAGGTTCTTCCACTTCTGTTTTTAGAGTTTTTCTCTAAGGTTTAGAGCCATTATGCATGAGATTTCTCTTGGAGAAGAAGAAAGGATTGCAAGTAAGAAAGAAGAAAGAGAGAAGATATTCTTCATTGTTATCATTTTGTCTAAGGGAGTTATTTTATTTTCTCTTATAAACTAAATCTTTTTTTTTAGGGTGAAGATCTAGCCCTTTTTAATACTCTTTATTATGGATTGTTGGATATTATTAATGTTAGATGATCTTGTTTCATTCATGATGTTGTTTGCAATGATTTAATTTATT
>JAYJMB010014166.1:0-46136 GCA_036873735.1 Pouteria campechiana
AACCTATCGACCCGGCAAAATTAGCAAAACTTTACAATAACAAAAATTTACATTTGCAAAATTTTCCAGGGCCTTACATTTTAAGTATACAAGTTTTGAGAACCCATAGTATTAGCATAACACCTTCAGAATCTGTAAAATCATATATTAGTGACTTTGAATCCTACCAAAACCCTAGCTTCAAAAATACTAAATCTCCTATTGCAATCTCTGAACCCCTCATCAAAATCGATGATTCAAATTCCCACCTCATTTGAAGCTTCCTCATTTTATTTCATCTTCCGTAAAATCCCTCTCTTAAGCTAGAGATCCTCCAAAGAAAAATCCATCTGCTGCAAATGGCTAGGACAAAAAGGGAGAGAAAATAGAAAGAAACCTCATCTACAGATTCTGAGATAAGAAGAAGAGAGAGCTCAACAAAAGAAACTTTAAAGAAGAAAAAGAGAACTGAAGATTATGTCTTAAAAGTAATCTTCAACAACAAGAAATTTGATTACTGTAGATACATTAAAAGATTTGAAATATAGATACATTGAAAGATTTGAAATTAGAAAAGTCATAAAAGGTAGAACTTTTGATTTTGAGGCATTTGGACAAAGTAGTTTGAACCTAGAAATGACCAATTGGATTAAGTTCCAAGGCTGGGAAAGACTTATGAGCTACAAAGATAAATGTTGCAACAGAATGGTTCAAGCCCTAGTTACCGGTTTTAATTATAATACTCAAAATTTATGGATTGGAAAGTTAGAAATAGATTTATCTCCAAAAAGCATAAGAGATGCATTCAGCATTCCTAACATAGAAAATCAAGTGATTGAATGGCCATTAGAGAGAGCTAAGCTGTTTTCAGATCTGGCTGAAGTAGAAATCAAAGAGAAGATGAATTACTTGCATGTCAGCCATCTAAATCTGGATCTTAAGCTTGCTCATATGTTTATCTTCAACAATATATATATATATCCAAAATCAAGAGGAACATATTAGATTTTTGAAAAGGAAGCCAAAATTTTATGGGCAATGAAGCACAAGAAGAGGGTAGAAATTGCTCAGATCATGGTTGATCAGCTATACTTGGTCAAGACATCTGCCAAGTATTATCTTCCTTATGGGATAATCATGAGCAAATTTCTCAGGATAACTAATATTGATCTTTCCAAAGAAGATGAAGAAGAATTCATGGAAAGAGAAACAATAAACAGAGCTACATTGAAGAGAATAGGCTTCAAACCAACTCCATAAGGCTAGATATCTTAGAAGCTAAAATGGAAGAGTAGATAAAGAAAACTTGATTGAAGAAGGAAGAAGAGAAAGGCAAGAAACTATGGAAGAGGCTACAAACATAAGAGAAGAAGCCATAGGAAGAAATGGGCAAGAGACAAAACAAGAAGATAGAGAAGAAAGTATAGCAGCAGTACCATCTAGACCAACTCAAGCTCAACAACATTCATCCATACCCCAACCTCATCAACCCACCTACTCAATTCCACAGAACATTGACACCATTCTTTCAGCTCTCCTACTAACCATTCATACAAGGTTAACTAACCTTGAAACCTAAACCTCAAATCTTAACCTAAAGATAGACTCAATTTGGGAATCATTGCTTCACAAACTAGATGCATTGAGTGCTCAAATTGAAGCTGTCAAAACCCAACCTGAAACCCAACATTCACCATCCTACTCACTCCAATCATTTCCTTACCAACCACTTCACAAAACTCCTTCACCCATCCATTCCCCCACACACTCACCATATCCCACTTCACACTCATTCACTCTAGCTCCAGAAGTTGTCAACGTAAGGTTGAACCCTCTAAAGCTTTTCTTTCAACCCCTCCTCAAACACAGCCTTCTTTAGTCTTTCCAAAATTTCTACCCATTGATCCATCACCAATTCTTCCAAAAGATTATCTTGCAAATCCCCATAGAATTCTCATTAGGTATCAAAGACCCTTCTCTAGGATAGATTTCATTCCTCTAGGACCACCAGAATATTTGGATTGTTCTGAGTCTTGGGATTCGCAAGATATTCCAACTAGGTATGATAGATTCCATCCCAAAACCTCCTCCTAAGAAAGTAGAAGAATGACATAGTCTGAATTCAAGGCCAGATCAGAAATCAATAATGCCATTCCTAACATGTTCATATCCCACAACCTCAATATTTATCCCAAAGAACTACCTTTCCCATAACTTACTGACCCTATTGCCCTTAAAAAAATCTAACTTCTTCCCAATCCTCCTCTCACTTCCCAAGGACATGACATTCAAATACCACACATTCAGTCATTCCTAGATGAGTATGCAGAAAACTTCTCCAACTACTTTGTCAATTTAGACCACCTAGAACAACCTTCTCATCTCCTTCAGGTCCTCATATCAGATCTTAACTAAGGAAGAACTTTTATCCTTCTCCCAAGCCAACCTCCAAGCCATAGGAAATGACCTTCCATTTCCATATCCACAACTAGTTATTCCATCCCTTCAAAACAAAATCCTAGTTTCCATCTCCAACTGAACCAACTCCACCTTCTCCAAAAACTAAAGCCTCAAGAAAACCAACTTCCGTTCCCAAACCTCTAAAAGGAAATCCAAAGTCCCACCTCTAAAAATTCACAAAATGGCTCCTCCCTCTAGCGTCACTATGCATTATGAAGAATACATGGCCAGGTTAAATCCTAACACTCAAATCATTCTAAACAAAGACCCTCTATACTTACCTGAATTACTAGATCCCTCATATTGATCTCAAATTGAATTTTATTATTTTTTTACCTATGGATCTACCTTGGCTCATGAATTCCCCACTGCAATTTCCAAAGATCTTACCTTCAATCCTCCTTCTCCATCCAGAATAAAACAAGCTGTGTCTAAGCCATCTAGGTCTTCTTCCAAACCACCCACTCCAAATTCTAAAACCCCCACCATCCTTCTTCTTCCTTCCACTGACCCCAACTTCTTTCCTAAAACTTACTCTAGAAAGCCAAAACCTACCCCTAAAAAGCACTAATCTACTACTACTTTTTCCTACATCTATTCCTTTTCTAACTACATTTGTTCTTCCATGTGTGTAATTTTTGTGAGGAACAAAATCATTCTTTGCTATGTTGTATTTGCATTTCATTCTAATATACATATTTATTTTGCAAATATCATGATATATAACTCTTTCTAAATATAATGCAATCTCATTTATTTTCTTCATTTACCCTTTTTGATTTTGACAAAAAGGGGGAGAATGAATGGTACAACTAAAGTGCTCTGTTACCAAAATATTAAGAAAAATCAGATTGGAATCAAAGTAACTTAGTGCACCCATTCAAGGGGAGCCATACTAAGTTATTAGAAGCCATACTAAGCCGATAGGAGCGCATTGCATATTACGCATTTTCTTTTGGTTCATCACTCAAATGTTTTGTAATCATCAAAAAGGAGGAAAATGTTAAGTCTAAGCCCTCTACTAAGCTTGATTTCAATGATGAATGTAATTAAATAACTAAGTTTTGATGATGAACAAACAAATGAGTAAAGAATTAAGGTACTAATAGGTTACTTTCCAATTGATGCAACATTTATATGCCAAAAACGATTAAGGATAGTAACTGCAAGTAATAAACAACATTAATTTGTTAAAATAAATTAAGAAGTCTAACTATTAAGTTTAAAGCGTATCATATTAAGACTTCACAGGAAGAAATTTATAGAATGCTCTAGTAAAAATCACTCAAAAGCAATTCAGAGGTATTCAGAAATACTTTAGAGACAAATCAGAACCCCTTTAGAAACAAGGCGTGAAGCTTAAAAATTCAGAAGTATTTAGAAATACTTCAGAGACAAATCAGAACCCCTTTAGAAACAAGGCGTGAAGCTTAAAAATTCAGAAGTATTTATAAATACTTTAGAGACAAATCAGAACCCCTTTAGAAAAAAGGTGTGAAGCTTAGAAGTTTTGAAGTATTGAGAACTACTTAAAACATCTTCAGAAATAAGTCAAAAAATTTTCAAAGACAACTCGTAATCCTCATAATTAACTCCAAAGCAATTTCGCATTTCAGAGTAGTTCAGAAGCATTTCTAAGTCTTCAAAAATACTTCAAAATAAATGCTCTAATTCAAAGAAAGCTTTTGCACTCAGAAGCTCATCAGAAATACTTCCAAGGCTCAAAGATGATTCAAAAGTCAAATAATCTTGGTACAGATAAGTTCAAAAGAAATATCTACACTTAGAACCTTGTTAGAAGCAATTCAAAATGTCGATCTTACACTCAGAAGTTTTTCAGAAGTAACTCACAAGCTCTTCAAAGGCATCTTCAAAAATCCAAGACTCAAGAAATATATTAGAAATAGAATTCAAGCTTCGAAGATACTTCATAAGTTAAAATAGGATCATTAACAATGTTAGAAACCAAGATTAGCCTTCAAAAGATTTGAGAGTGTTTAGCCAAGAACAATTCAAATTTTATTTGGCTTCAGAAGTTTCGAAGAGGTGTTTCAAAAACTCTGATAGAAGGTGAATCCAATAGTAACTAACAATAAGACAATGTCAGAATTTTTGAAGACTTATCTCAGAAGTTTTAAAGCCAGAAGATATATAAAAAGTCCTACCAAATCTACCAAACACTTAAAAAATTATAAAAAGTTGCAACAATTATAATCCCTTCCACAGGTTATGAAAGGATGATTAAAACAACACACACAAAAATAGAAAGATAGAGAAAAAGGAAAATTTCTAACTCAAGCATTTACAAGAGCATTCAATATCTTCTTCCATTATTCAACTTCAACTTCTTCAACATTGTCAAAGGATTCAAAGCTATATCCACTTCATTTTCAAGGAGTTTAATACATACATCCTTATTGCTTACTTTGATCATTTATCTAAGCTTTTAATTTTTTACATATCTGCCTAAGTAAGAGGCACTAATTTGTACATTTCTTTTGAGTATCTGTTAAAGCAAGTTGGTTGGTGAGCTTGGAAAACCAATGTGTTTTTTATCAAGTTGATCAAAGTGTTAGTGGAACCTGAGCAATAGAGGAGATTGAGTCAGAGAAGTGGAGTAGAAATCCAGGAAAGGCTGAACTACTAAAAAATCTTGTGTACATGTGCTATGAAAGTTACTTCCTTTTATTTTAAGCACATTTCTTAAATTATTAGCTAAAACTTTTGAAAGCTCAATTCACCCCCCCCCCCCCCCCCCTCCTATTGAGCAACCATTTAGCAAGGGACCAACACTATAAACTTGGACCGTGGGTCAAAAATACAAATCACTTATGTGTGTATTAATTGGCCATGAATAATTTCAAATATAGTAAACAAGTAGTTAGATTAAAAAGAAGATTTGAATCACCAAAAGAACTATGTTGATACATGGAGACATGTCTTGGAATTTCAAGTAGGAGGCAAGCATTCTTGAAAGTGCCTCCTATGAAAGATATATATAGTTTGATACGAAAGTGTAACACCCAAGGTGTTAATTTTTGGGTAATTGTGTATTTGAATGCATTATGATTTGCCTTGGGGTGTTAAAAAGTGGATAAATTTTTAAAATTTTCCTTAAATGATTACTTTAGGACAACGAGTATTTGATTTTTTTTTATTTTAAGTGTGGAGAGATTTATGTTAAATCTTAGGAATGTGGCAGTCTAACAAAATTAATTTGATTCATTTGAATGATATTCTTGTGTATTTTGATGGTAAATAATGTGAGAAAATAATGGGAAATGAAGTGAAAACATAAATAAAAAGAAAAATGGACAAAAAGGTTGAAAAATAGTGTCAGCAAATTTGACTTCACAGAGTTAAAATCCACGCCAAGACATCATATCAAAATGGACCAAGCGACCAGCAAGGCAAATGCCATGGCGTCTGAATCCAGGTCACGGGGTCGGTGTCTGTTATAAGTCGATGATCTGACTTTTTGCATTTGGACCATTTTGTTCTCTCTTCTCCGTCACGTTTTCCTTCTTCCCATGCCCGTTCTCATGTCCCTAGATCCGTTTAGTATGATTTTGCTAAGGGAGACCCTAGATTAAGCATTCATTATCTCAATTATGCTTCCAAAACTCAATTCCCAACTTGTTTGAGTGTTGAAAGAGGAAAATCAAGTTGTGTTGCAACCCATAGTGGTTCTTGGGAAGTGAAGCCAAAATCATGATTAATGGTGAAAGCCACATACGAATGACATGGTAAGTCACTTTTTCCTATTTGGCTTGATGATTTAGCTTGATTAGGG
This sequence comes from Pouteria campechiana, assembly GCA_036873735.1. Taxonomy (NCBI): domain Eukaryota; kingdom Viridiplantae; phylum Streptophyta; class Magnoliopsida; order Ericales; family Sapotaceae; genus Pouteria; species Pouteria campechiana. Next base: position 6,233 of record JAYJMB010014166.1, read on the forward strand.
TTTAGCAACTACTAACTTTTGAGGGGGGGATTTAATATGAAATTGTGAGGTTTTCATGAGGAAAAGACATAAGTAGATAATTGTAAGATGCTTTGGAATGATTGGGCATAAAACACAATGATTCATGCTAGTTAGGGTTTTGTGAATAGTACTTTAGGATGAAAATGATGGGGTTTTATTGTAGAACCATGGGGGAAATGGTCAATTAATGAATTGTTATATGTTTAAAGTGAATTGGGTATGGAAATTTGGTTTTTCCTCATCTAATTTACATTTTCTATATGTTAAGGTTTGGTATCAATATGTGAACTAGAGAATTGGGATGAAAATTCACGTTTATGGCTGATTACTATGGGGAAACATGATTAAGTGTGTAATTGTGATAATGTTGCCCTATTAAGATTTCATACATAGTGAAAATTGAGAGATTTCTTGGGTTATGTGAAATTGCTAAGAGGAAAATGATTAATTTATAAATTACAATGTATTAAGGTGATTTAAACATATTATAATATGATCAATGATATAAATAATAACCTAAGTGCAAGTTAAAAAGGGAGGATTTGTGCATAATGAATTAAGATGGACAAAAGACTTAATTAAGAGCTTTCTTAGCTGATTCTCGAAGTTGATTAAATGTTAATTATGTTAGCTTATGGTTATGCATTATTTGGAAGGAAGATCCCTCTCTCACTTATTATGGAATGGATAATGTGAAAATGCTTATACGGTACTTGATAAAATGTATTCGTGAGCAGCCATAACTAATTGATTGATCCAACTATAAATTGTTGTTGAATGTCAATGGCGTATTAACTCTAGAAATGGTTAGTAAAGGATTGAAAGAAAAGTGAAGTTAGATAAGTTTATGGTTAAATTAAAATGCCATTATGCAATTGAGAGGCAAATAGAGCTATTTATAAATTAGCCAAATGGCCTTTCTAAATGAATGAAATCATTGTATGTGTAGGATCATTGGAGGATGGATAAACGACAACGGAACTGGGGGAGTTCTGGAATTAGTCTTCATGAAAGTCAGTAGGCTCTACTTTCTTGGGTGCTTGTATGATTGTATGATATGATGAGGATATGGATTATCCCATTTTTTGTGACCGGGCATGTAAGTATGGTTGAGGATAGTGAACATCCCATGATTATTTTTGTGTATATAATTGAATGTCTATTTTAAAAGGAATGTGAAGCATTCCATGAAATGATTTTATATTGTTTAATGTTAGCTATCTTAAGTGAAAGTATGAGATTATTAAGGATTAGACATGGATGAAGGTATAAATGGTTAAGGATATTGAGTATCCTAAGAATTTTATGGTGATTGAAGTTCATTGAATTATTCGTCGAGAAAGATGTTTATAATATTCTTTAAATATTCAAATGAATGGGAATATAGAGTATTTCGTGATTGGTATATAGACTTAAATGTTATAGAGATGATTGAGTTAAATGACATATGTTTTGTATACTATAATGCTAAGAATGGATTTTGTTAGGTCATGTAAGCTTGGCTTAACCCAAGAGGGGAGGGGTGAATTGGGTTTATAAAAATTTCTTACTTAACCTCTCTTTGATTACTTTCCCTCCTTTTGTGCTTGTATGCAAGGTGTAATGAAATAAGAAATAAAGTAGTTAAATGTAAGAAATTAAATCAATCACACATTAATAGCACACAATATTTATTTTATAGTGATTCAGGCAACCTTCCCTACTCCACTCTTCCAAGAACACTCCTCTTCGTGCGGGTTCCACTATCTCTCTATAATGGAATTACACAAGTGCTTCTCGCACTCTTCTAGATTCCAGCTCTAGGGGGCATAAACTTAGTAATTGATTATGAAAACAATCTGTCCAACAATCGACTCTTCTTGATTTCAGCTCAAGGGGGCATAAACTTAGCAATTGATTATGAAAACAATCTCTCCAACAATCGACTTACTCTTCTCGATTCCAGCTCAAGGGGACATAAACTAGTGCTCCTTGCACTCTTTTTGATTCCAGATCGAGAGGGCATAAACTTAGCAATTGATTATGAGAACAATCTCTCCAACAATTGACTTGCTCTTCTTGGCTGGTCTCTACCAACTCAAGGAATACACAAATGAAAGAAAGAGAAAATTAGACTTTGAACATGCTTCTTATTGAGCGCTAGAGAACAAGTGATATGATTAGCTCTTTTGGTGCTGAGAATCTTCCCTTTGTGTGAATCTTCCCTTTATGTTGTAGAAGAAGGCCTTGGATGAATATTGTGAAGTTAAAAGCTCTTGTTTGAGGATGAAGAAGGTTTAAGCTCTTGGTCTTTGGTTGCTTGAGAATGAAAAGATTAAAGCTCAAAAGGATCTTCAAAATGAACGCAACAACTCCTTAGAAATTTCCCTCCATTTCCCCTTAAATAGATCTTTCAAAATCATGGCTGTTAGAGTTGATTGGATGGAGCAACATTCCAATTTCCGACTGTTAGGGGTCGACAGGCAGTATGGCAAGCGCCTGGGCCAAGCGGCTGTGCGCCAAGCGATATGGTAGGCGGCTAGGCCATGCAGTTGCGGTCACTTTCTAGCTTTTCTTCCAAGTGCACCTTGCTACCTCCTGGTAGGTGGTATGACAAGCGGTTGCCATACCGACTGTGCTGCCAGGTGGCTAGGCATAGGCGACTGGGGACGTGATGGGCGGTTTGCTTTCTAGGCTTTTGGTCTTGAGTTATCCGTATGTCCATTGGCAGGCAGTATGGAAGGCTACTGTGCCAAGCGGCAGCCGTACTCCACTTGAATTTTTGCATTCTGCCACTTTTTAGAACTTTGATATTTTTTTATTAAAAATTGAAATACATTTATCCACATGTAATTTGCGTAAGTTTAGAAACATTGATATAAAATTTGAATCATGTTTTTATATTTAGACAAACTCTTTCAAGCGTACATTCTTTAGAATATAGAAATGATATCATTCTGAAGCACATAATTTTATCTTAACAATTATAAATATGATCCAATGTAGCACAATATGATAAGATAAGTTAATCATAATATAGATCATAGTGATTTTTTTCATTTTCTGATAACTTACAAATATGCTTGGATAATGATTACTCAATTAAAATACATACTCTTCAAGCATACTTGACTACATGTCAAGCTTCATAAACTAGCAACATCATTAGCATATATCAAGTCTAAAATAAGTTCTTGACTACATTTCAAGCTAACAACATCATTGTCTAAAATAAGTTTTGTTGTAATCAAAATCATACACATAATACTAACAATCTCCCCCTTTTTTATGATGACAAAACTTAAAGACTTGTGTCAAACAATGCAAGGGTTGATCCTCAGAGAACGGTCAAACCGACTTGATAATTTTAGTTACTAAACTATCCTAATCTTAAAATAATGTATTTATAACTAAACATACTTGGAATAATGTTTGGTATAATTTTAGAATTTCAAAAACTTAATGGAATGAAAGTAAATCAATGACTAAATTAATGCAAAGAGATTAACAAGATGCAAAAGTCTAGGGATCCAATTTCACTACTAGATGATGCCACTTTTCCTAATGGAATGTTAGATTCAATGTTTCACTTTGGTTCATTCTTTCAAAAGTAAGATTATTACCGATAGATTTATGAGTTTAAATCAAGTGTTTTCACTCATTCTAATTACCTATGGTGTGTAGCATAATTGAGATGAAAACCCATTAAGCTTAAGAAAATAAAAACCAAAATAGTATGGTTTAGCATATGGTGTCTACCTTAACCATCTATCATTCTCATGGTTTAGCACATGGTATCTACTTTAACCATACTTTGATAATTAATCTAACTTATAATATTGGTGATCAAGCAATAAAATAAGTTAAATTATTACAAACAACATCATGAATGAAAGAAGATCATATAGCATTAATAATATCCAATAATCCATAAAAAAGAGTATCAAAAAGGGTCACATCTTCACCCTAAAAAAAGAGATTTAGTTTATAAGAGAAAATAAAACCACTCTCTTAAAAAAGATGATCATAATGAAGATCATCTTCTCTTCTTCTTCTTTCTTACTTGCAATCTCTTCTTCTTCTCAACAAGAAAACTCCAAAAAAAATGGCCTCTAACTTGAGAAGAAAAAGTGAGAAGAATCCTTGAAAACCTTAACTTTTTCTTTAAAAACCCACAAGATACGCACTGCGAAAAATCTATAATTTTACCGGCCTGCAGCTGGCTAGCCGTAGGCGCCGACTTGCTGCCTGGCCAATGGTGGTCGCAGTTATTGGTGTCGGTGGTGTTGACTGGCTGTCTTGGTCTGTGTTGATTCTTTCACTCCTTTGCAGCTGATTTCTTCTCCTTCCTTTGAGCTTCTTCTTTTCCTTCCTTTTCCTATTCTTTTGTCTTCAAGGCACCTATAAAATCCAACAAATAAGCATAAAATTCATCTAAAAGAACTAAGAATTTACAAATAACTAAGCTTAACATCTGTATTATAAGTGAATAAAATTCACTCATCAAATACCCCCAAACTTACTTATTTGCCCGTCATCGAGCAAACTAGAAACAAAAACATAAAGGACATAACTATAACATAGTAACAACATACAAACTCCCAAAGTACACAGTGAGCATTGATGTCGGTAATCAAAAACCTCCATAAAATAAGCATAGTTAAGAAGAACTATCAAGATATCACATATGTCTTTCAATTTTTAACCTGAACCTTTTCCTTTCCACCTTCAATTCCATATGCATGTGAAAAAATTATAGTCAATTCAATCTACAACTTTTCACACTTACATTCATTTAAGCAACTAATTAATATGTATTTAATGCAACCTTGAAAACTTACAAATTAAAGTAAAGAGAGTACTTTTAGATGAGCATTTTTCTATTTTTGTGGACTCTATTACTATCACATTCCTCACATTTTTTTCTTTTTTTAGATGATGTTTTATTTTTGAACATGATCCCCCCCTATTACTTGGGTTGTATTACTATCACACCCCTAAACTTATTATTTGTTTTTTTTTGAATCACAGAAATGTGATCTCCCCAATTGTTCGGGTTGTATTACTACCACACCCCCAAACTTGTTTTCTTTCTTATTCATAGAGATGCGATCCCCCCTATTAACAAAAATTTTTTACTCCTGTTTTCTTTTATCTCATCTAATGCTTGTCTCAACATAGTTACAATGCATTCTAGAATCATAATTGAACCATGCATACTTAGTCTCCTAAACTCATGCTAAGCATTCAAAGATTTTGAAAGAATTGGCTAATTCCTTATGATTAATGTGTATAAGGAATCTGTGGCAAATTAGACTAAGGATCAAGTCAAGCATTGCAGAATAATGATTTCTATCATTTTCAACCTAACCATTGCAAAATATCACATGTGTGTCATTTGTTTTATATGATGACCCTAATCAATGTTCAAAAATACACAACTCAATCCAACCATAACTATACTCAAATAAGGCACTCACCATAAAAATTTTAAACATAACACATAAACTACTCAAACTAGACAAACCAACTAAACGCACAACACATAAACTAAACAAACTAAAACAAGCCCCAAAATTAGACTAAGACATCCACAAACAAAAATGGAATTCTAACACCCACAAACTTGAACAAACATTGACCTCAATGTAGAATAAAGCAATGAAAAGCAAGGACTTCTCTGAAATGAGTAGATCACTCATCTAAGCTATCATCTTGCGCTCAACTCAAATCTTCATCTGGTACATCAGGAAGTGTAGGTGGAGGTGGAAAGAGAATGGAGTTATCGCCAGGTGATATGTTGCAGCTCCGGAGCATGGCAGTAAGGGCATTGTTGTGATCCACCATATACTTGTAAATTTTCTGCTAGTCCTTCATCATTTGCCTCATATGAGATTGAACATCCAAGAGGTGTGTTTAGAGATCAGCAAGTGAAGGTGCTTTAGAAGAAGACTCTCTTGTGGGTCTCTGCTACAGAAAGCTAGGTGTGAAGCTGAAGGACTTGCCCTTGCATTTCTATGCATTATCTTCTCAAACATATTCATAATTACATCTTTGATCACCAAAAAAGGTTGTTGAAGTTCCTCTTGAGCAATGGTAGGAACCTCAGCCATGAAACACAACTAAAGATGAGTGAAGGGTGTCCTAGTCCACTTGTGAGCCACCCTATGAAGAAAGAGATGATAGAGTGCTTAATCACTTGGCACATGTCAATTGACAACCCTTTCTGAATAGCATAATTAAGAATAGCTCGATCCCTTATAACATCAGACACATGGTTGGAAGGCAACATTTTTGCTGAAATGAAATACTGCCATGCCTTGTTTGTTGCCTCCAACTACCCTCTTAGAAAACTAATTACCCTGTCATGTAGAGTCTTCCACTTGCTACTTGATTGAGCAAGGTAAGAAATGATAGCATCATAGTCCAGTCCTTGCCCAATTTAAGCAAAGTATTCATCTTCTTGAACGCCATCCAACTAATAAAATTGATTAATAGCAACTTTATGAAAAGAAACCATCTTACCATGCACCAATGCTTTAAGCTCCCTAGGGTTTGCTCTAAATTGTTCTTGGGCATTGGCATAAAACTCTCTAACTAGTGGCACCAATACCACCTCTAGTTGAGCTATAAAGTGCATCCAATGCCAAGCTTGAATAAGGTTGGCTATATCACTATAAGTTGTATACAAGCCTCTTTCCCTTATGCATTCTCGATTCACTAGGGAATTGTTGAAAATGTCTTCAGCTTATTCATTGAAGAACGTGGGCTTAGGTGGTGCATTAAGGCTCTCTTGTCCGCCTCTTCCTTAAGGGTCTGGCACAAGCAAATTCCCTTGGAGGCATGGTGATAATACTAGAAGGAATGGGGTAGCACAATACTTGGGTAATCAAAATGAATCAATTCTACCAAGCTTCCTGATGAGTGAATTTCATACACATGTATTACACATGTTTAAGCTTATTTATTTTCAAATCCTTATCTCTTTTAGATGAATTTAATGCTTATTTGTTGAATTTTATCAGGTGCCTTGAAGATGGAAAAGGAAGAGAAAAAGAATAGAAAAGAAGAAGGTCAAGGGTTGGAGGAGAAAGTAATTGCAAAGGAGCAAATGAAGCAGATGGACCAAGCAGTAGGTCAACATCACCGGCATCAAAATCAGACCACCACCGCCCGGCAGCGCATTGACGTCGGAGGCAGACAAGTTGCAGAATTTTTCTACAATTGCGTATTTTTGTTGGCTTATTAAGGAAAAACTTAGGGTTTTAGCAGGGTTCTTTCACTTCCGTTTGGAGAGTTTTTCTCTAGGGTTTAGAGTTATTTTTCTAGGAGATTTCTCATGGAGAAGAAGGGATTGCAAGTAAGAAAGAAGAAAGAGAGAAAATGCTCTTCATTGTTATCATCTTGTCTCAGGGAATTATTTTATTTTCTCTTATGAACTAAATCCCTTTTCCTAGGGTGAAGATGTAGCCCTTTTTGATACTCTTTATTATAGATTGTTGGATATTATTAATGTTAGATGATCTTGTTTCTTTCATGATGTTGTTTACAATGATTTAATTTATATTATTGCTTGATCACTAATATTATGAGTTAGATTATTTATCAAAGCATGGTTAAGGTACACATCATATGCAAAACCATGACTTCACTTGAATGAGAAGGATAGATTATTAAGGTACACATTATATGCTAAACCATTCTATTCAGATTCTTATGTTCTTGAACTTAATGGGTTTTTACCTCAATTATACTAAACATCATAGGCAATTGAAACCCTAGACTTCTTCATCTTATTAATCTTTGTGCACTATCCTTAGCTATTTATTTACTTTTATTCTATTAAGTTTCTAAAATTATATTACATTTATTCTAAGTCTGTTTAGTTTTATACTTAGTAACTAAGATTAATTAAGTTGGTTTGCCATTCTCTGAGGGATCAACCCTTACATTTGCACACTGTATTACTATACATCCGTACACTTGCAAGGTATAATAATTTGAACCATTACTTCCTCAAGACCAAACCACACAACTCCACTTTACTATGAAAGAACAACAAGCACTAATAAGAATATGTGCTTATACCACAAGAAAGAAGTCACTTTCTTTACCAAGGCATTTTATGAAACATATAGCATGCACATTGAAATTTCTCAACAAATGCCTTGATAGCTTCTCTAATTCAATCCCAATACACACCCACTCCTACCACATACAATCTTGCAACATTTGCCTAACAAAAATCACACACAACCTAGCTCAAGCAATTCACCAAACACTTGATGTTCACAACTTGAACAAAACTCCATACACAAAAACCCAACTTTAAATCTTCTCAATCCACGACAAAAGCAAAGCGCTTCACCAAGAAAGTCAATAGAAGAAAGATTGAGTTGAACCAGGTAACTTACTTGTGATTCCAAGAGATGTACATAAAGTTGTCAACCCAACTTGAGAAAAAAGATTGGTGAAGAAAACGATGCACATAGTGGAATGGGAGAGATGAATCTGAGGGAATGGAAAAGAGAAGACTTTGGGTATGAATCCTTGAGTTTTGGAGTGGAGGAATGGATTTTAGAGTTGTGAGGAGGTGTTTTGGAGAGAATGAGAGAGAGAGAGGTGAGAGCTTGAGTGAAAAAGGGAGATGGAATGGGTGTGTGTGCGTGTGGTATTAAGGGACACTATGAGGCAGCGTCGTCGTTGCCCCGTGCAAATTTTTTTTTTCTTCTTGAAATGTCTAGCTCTAGCAGTGCCCACTCACTACCTTTGCCTTGCTTCCTTATGGTTTTGTTGCCTTGAAACTCTCTTTTCCAGGTTATTTCATCACCCTATGTGATCTCCTTGCTTGAAATGCTTATTTATGCATTTATCCTGTCAAACATGAAACAATAATATATTAAGTATAGCAAATAGGATAACATTAGTGTAATCTAACTACTTAAAATCCAATCAAGTTTCTTTAAACTAATGCAAGTAGCCTACTTTATTAATGCAAGAGCATCACTTCTTTTAGAAAATTGAAAGGACTGAAAACAAACAACTTGAGTTCCCTCCCAAGAAGCGCTTTATTTAACGTCTGAGTAAGACGAACTCCCTTTTTCTATAAATTTTCAACACTTCATTCAGCCACAATTGCTTTTGCTTGCTCTAGTTGGCTAGGCAACTTCTCAGGTCTGTGACTCTATAATACTTTTGCAATTTGTCCTAACCAAGTTTCCATCTTTTTCATGGATGCCTCCATGTCATGGAACCTGGAATCAATGTTTTGGAATTTGGTTGCATGATTCTGGAACTTAGTTTGTGTTGCTTGCATGAAACTCAGAAGTGTTTCTTTAAGTGTAGGATTTTTTGGTTGAGGTTGAAATGAGGTTCAAATTTGATTCTGATTTTTTTCATTATTCCAAGAGAACTTAGGACGATTCCGCCAACCAGGATTGTAAGTATTTGAGTATAGGTCATTCTGTGGCCTCTGGTTGTAAACTTTCATTGCATTAGCTTGCTCAGCATCACCTACAAAATATTCATTTGAAGGGCAAACGTTAGGTGAATGTCCTGAATTACCACAAAGAGAACAAACTCTGCTAGAGAAGGTTGTGGTTGCTTCAATTGCACCATCATAGAGCACATTGCCTTTATCTGCTTAGCCATCTCTGACATCTACATTGATAGATTAGAATTAGTATTTACTTCAAAATGTCCCCTACATCTACCTCTTATACTTTTCTGTTGAAAATTTGCTCCCAACATCTCATAAAGCTCATATGTTTCTTCCGAAGCCTTCTCTACCATGGCTCCACATGCAAAATTGTCAACCATAGCTTAGCATGGTTGTGTTAGTGCATCATAGAAAAATTGGTTAAGCAACTCAAGTGCATATCTATGATGAGAGCATTGAACCAAAATTACTTTAAACCTTTCTCATGCCTCATGGAAAGCTTCATTATCCAATTGAGAGAAGGTAGCTATTTTGCTTCTAAATTCAACAATTTTAGCATGAGAATAGAATTTTCCAATGAACTTATTATAAACTACTCCCCATGTTGTCAATGAGCCAGGAACTACTGTCATAAACCATGTCTTAGCTGCATCTTTCAGAGTGTATGGAAAACATCTCATACATAATTGATCTTTTGCTATTGTAACACCCTGGAGTGTCACTAATGGTAAATTTAGAGGATGTTATCCCACATCGCATGGGTGAGAGGGGGAGTCTTTGCTTAAGCATGGGGGCTCGTGGTAACCATTCGAGGCGCCTTTTGTGGGATAAAATTGTGAGGTTGATGAGGTTCTTGTTAAGGATGCACTAGGCCAAAGCGAACAATACCTCGACTAGAGCCCGAGTTGTTACAATTGGTTTCATAGCCGACCTCAACATTTTGCAAGGGTCTCTGCCATGAGGACATGGCAACCTTGAGGAGTGGTGGATGTTATCATACATCATCCGGGTGAGAGGGGGAGTCCTGGCTTAAGTGTGAGGGCTAGTGGTAATTAGTTGAGGTGCCTTTTGTGGGACAAAACTATGAGGCCGGTGAGGTTCCTAGTAAGGATGCACTAGGCCAAGCAAACAATACCTCGACTAGAACTCGGGTTGTTTCAGTTAGCCCCTGCAATGTAAATGTTTGGATGGTGGCATAGAAATCATGCATGAAAGTCAATGGATCCCTTGAAGCTAACCCATGAAAAGATGGACGGATGCTAAAATGAATATATTTCAAGTCATAATTTCTAACATCCTCATCTAACACAATGCATGCAGGTGAAATCCCTATAGTAGGGCATGCAAACTCTTTCATTGATTATTGAGCATGTCGAGCCTGTTTCACCTGTTGAGCTACTTGGATCTCCTCATTGTCAGCCATGTTTACTTCTTCTCCTTCGCTTAAAATCTTTGTTTCAATTTCTACTTTGTCAGCACAATTGTTTAATGGAAATAGAGTAGGGTTCAGGGATCTCCTTTCGTGCATTCACAATACTGCAACAGAAAGAAGGAAACAATTAAAAATAATCTTATATACAATACACAAAAATAAAAAGAAAGAATGTAACTATTCTTAATCAAATCAGTTTGGAACCATTCCCCAAAAATGACACTAAAAACTTGATGGTTCAAATCATAATTTCTCGCAAGTGTATAGACAATATAGTGTGCAATGCAAGGATTGATCCCACAGAGAATGGTCAAACTGACTTAATTAATTTTAGTTACTGAAGTATCCTAACCTTAAAAGAACATATTTATAACTAAACAGACTTGGAATAATGTTTGGTATAATTTCAAATTTTCAAAGACTTAATGGAATGAAAGTAAATTACTGAATAAATTAATGCAGAGATTAACAAGATGCAAAAGTCTAGGGATCCAATTTCACCACTAGATGATGCCTCTTTTACTAATGGAATGTTAGATTTAATGCCTCACTTGGGTTAGATCTTTCAAAAGTAAAACTATTACCGTTAGGTGTGTGGGTTTAAATCAAGTGTTTTCACTTGCTCCAATTACCTATGGTGTATAACATAATTGAGGTGAAAACGCATTAAGCTCAAGAACATAAGAACCAAAATAGTATAGTTTAGCATATGGTGTCTAGCTTAACCATCTATCCTTCTTAATCAAGGGAGCTCATGGTTTAGCATATGGCGTCTACATTAACCACACTTTGATAATTAATCTAACTTATAATATTAGTGATCAAGCAATAAAACAAGTTAAATCATTGCAAATAACATCCTGATGGAACAAGATCATACAACATTATTAATATCCAACAATCCATAACAAAGAGTATCAAAAGGTTACATCTTCACTCTAGAAAAAGTGATTTAATTCATAAGAAAAAAATAAAAATAATTCTCTTAAAAAGGATGATAATAATGAAGAATATCTTCTCTCCTTCTTCTTTCTTACTTGCAATCTCTTCTTCTTCTTCATAAGAAAATTCCTAGAAAAAGGGCCTCCAACCGTAACAAAAAAACCCCCAAAATGAAAGTGAGAATAACCCTTGAACAACCCTAACGTTTTCCTTAAAAACCCATAAGATACGCACTGTAAAAAAATCCACAATTTTACTAGCCCGCCACTAGTGCTGTCGCTCTACCTAGTTGATGGTGGTTGCAATTGTTGGCATTGACAGTGCCAGATAGGCGCCGGTGGTGCCGACTGGCTATCTTGGTTTGTGTTGATTCTTTTCCTCCTTTGTAGCTGATTTCTTCTCCATCTGTTGAGCTTTTTCTTTTCCTTCATTTTCCTCTTCTTTTTTGTCTTCAAGGTACCTATAAAATCCAACAAATAAGCTTGAAATTCATCTAAAAGAGACAAGGATTTGCATAACTAAGCTTACCATGTGTAATATAAGTGAATGAAATTCACTCATCAGTTCTTATAATCTCTCATTTGAAAATGCTATCTTCTAATTAATTCCCATCTGCTTAGTGTCATTCTGCAATGCCGACCTTGATATAGAAGAAGGTGAATAGCTGGTTCAGGCAACTGACAAATGAGGAGATGTTGCAGCTTTGACTTGATTCACGATTTTGGAAAGAAGACAATAAATTCTGACAAATTAGTCGCTCACTTTGTCCGATGCTTCATTGCAATTCTCTAAAGTTAATATTAGATAAAGTCTTTTTCCAACTGGATAATGTCTCTTCATTTCCTACTTTATCCATAGTTGATTCTAAACGAATTTGGGCTTCTGCATTTTTAGACAAATGTGTTTTGTTCTCTGAACTTCTTTTTCCATATGCTGTCTTTTCATTATTTCTTCGAATAATATGAGAATTCGAATAAGTATTTAGATTGACATCTTTGAGCATATTTCAAAATTTTTGTAACTCAAACTTTTCGAAATGTAATAGATGGTTAGAACAAATATCTGCAGCCCTTTAGAAATTTGAATGGGTTCTTGATGTTTAATTATTATTTAGCACTTAGAACCTTCAAGCATTTTGTTCTCCTTTAATGGATTGTCTATTTTTACAATCTAGAAAGGTTGTGGACCACTTGAAAGAATATTGTTTCAAGATATAGCTGCTATAGAGTATTCAATTTTTTATATTTGAAAATCTTAGTGTAGCAAGTTACTATAGCACTTTGTCTGTTAATTCATTTGAAGTAAGTATCAAACAAATCTGCCTCCTTAAAAAATTTGTCCATGGGTACTATAGCACATTAATATACTAGATCACTTTAGCACTTCTGTTAGCTCTCGTGCAAGTATACACAAGCACAAGTACTATAGATGAGATAAGTTGAGTATCATGGGACTCAATTATCTTCTAATCTTGTTCATCCATCCCAATCCTCAATTGGGAGTCTTCACCTGGCTTGTCAGCTAAAAATTTAAATAAGAAGGTATGAGTCCGAGTAACTCAGTAAGTAGGCATAGATAAAATAAAATAATAATTAATTATCACAACATATTCTCACCCGGAACATGTCTCAAATACAATTATAATTCAAATTTAAACATCATAAACAAATCACATTTCCACCTCATCCTAAGATGTACAATCCAAGATAACCATACCATGAGACTTGCATCCTCATTCTTTCCATGCACACCCTATGCCTTTCCGATGTATACTATCATACAGTGTCATCCCAACACTTTACATCGCATTTGAACCACTTTGGCTCAACATACCAAAATACACACCATATAGGCATCTCATATCATCATACATGCCATGCATGCCTCACATATCCAATTATGCCATACAGGCATAATATTATAGTTGTGCCTTCAATGCACATTACATCATTATACATATCTATATTATTATGGAATGATCCTCATTCCTTTCATACATATAGTCATATGGTGTATCATGCCACTTACATAGCTATGGGATATCACTTATCCCATCTTTATCACCCATTAACAATATCACAATAGGGAATTATACTTTCCCTATTAATTTATATAATGAAAACACATTAATATAACATACTATCAAATCTTAACATGGGATGTACTCATACCATCTATTCTTTTCACCACACACACAGGATATTCCCTATCCCCATTCATTGAGAAGACATCCATACATAAGAATAACACAATAATATGGGATACTTTCTATCCCCAACACTTACATGTCTAATTCATGGACCAATTCGTCTATGGGATATTCTAAATCCCCAATATTCATGATAACAAATATAATAAAGAATGAATCTGGGGATGCACTACCCCATCAATCCAACATGCATAACTTTATTCATACCAATATTCACAGCCATACATATAAGAAATAAACATTCATGGGATACTCCATGTTCCTAATCATTCATGCATTTGTCATACCTAACAAATATCAATCTTAAACAAGCACAGGATATCTGCAATCCCTCATATAAAAACACATATGCTCGGAACAAACATAAGATACTTACTATCCCTATCTATTCATTCAAATCAAACAGGGGGCCGCCTACTTAGCTTAGGCCTTTAGCTCCAAACCACTTTCCTCCAGCTTTGTCTTTTCATCATTCTCAGATCATTCTATACAAGGCCAATGTCAATTATAATACATCATTTATAGTCAATTTCAAGCTATAATCATCAAACATATAATAAACACTAGTTAACTTAGGGTTTCTTCATAATTATTATAAGAAACCTTCTTGATTGACATATTTATTTAGCACCTTACATAATTAACATCCAACAACTTGTAAATAACTTAATTAAGCTTTTAGGCTATTCAATTCATGGCTTACACAGCCTTATCACAAAAATCTTCTTTAGACCCTAACTAAGGCACAGCCCACAACTCGATCCCACTGGTCCAAATTATCTCATACATATTCTAGAATATATTAATCATGCCATTAATCATCTACCCTATGATTAATTTCACAAAAATCATAAAATCCCCAATTTTCATTATTCACAAAAACCCTAATCATGCCAAATCCAAAATTTTTCAGGCCAAATCACAATAATTACTTCATTAGATCATTCCCCTATGAATTTATAAGCACATGTGTCAATTTAAGCCCCAAAATCCACTTTTCCCCAAAACTCTAAAATCTAAAATTTGAGATTTGGTTGAGAAATTGAACTTACCATCGCTTACAAGAGTAGCCATCCCATCCAAACGAAGGACCAAACTCCCAACTCCATCTGGCTCCATCCATTTTGGGGGATTTCCGACATTTCTTCCATTTTGTTCTGTTTTTCAGGGATCAAAAGGGTGAAAATTGGGTTTAAATAAAAGATCATAAGTTTTTCTAGCTAGGTAAGATGATTTCTTAGCTAAATAGGCAAGAAACAAAGTTAAATGGGGCTAGGGCATAAAAGGGAAGAAAATGGGACTAAACGGAAAGAAAACGGGACGGATTGGGGAGAGAAAATTGGGCCGGGTTTTTATAGCCACCGACCGGCGCCGCCAGCTTCGAGCTACTACTTCCACCCGATGCCACAGCCTTGCACAATGCCAGCCTGCTAGCCTGCCCAATTTTTCTTGATTTTGGACATTTTACTTCTCCCTTTTCCAATCTTTTTCCATCATTTTTCACATAAATTTATGGTATAAATTTCACATATTGATACCCTCATATAACTAAGGAAATAAATCAAAATTTCAATTGCATCCACTTGCAATTTACATAATCTTAAATCATTTCATTTCAAACTGAATTTCATCATTAATTAACACAAAATTACAAAAATTAACACCACAAGTGTTGCATAATCTAACTATAGGGGCAAATGATTCTTCAAAGTCAATTCCTTCTTCTTAAGAGTACCCCTTAGCAACTAATCATGCCTTATTTATTACAACTAACCCACTCTCATCCAGTTTGTTTCTAAATACCCATTTAGTTTCGATTACATCAATATTCTTTCGTTTTGTAACTAATTCTCATACATTGTTCCTTTCAAACTGGTTAAGCTCTTCTTGCACTGCTATAATCCAATTTTCATCATTCAAGGCTTGATCAATGTTAGTTGGTTCCATTATCAATATGAAGGCATAATTGACCACAGACATTTTGCATAGAACTTCTTATTTTAACACCATCATATACATTTCCTATAATTTGCTTTCTAGGATATGCAGTAACAAATATTAAATCAGTAGAAGTTTGATAAGGATCATTACCTACTCTTACCTCCTCTTCATTTTCTGAACTTTATACGCCTTCACCGTTAGTGTCATTCTCTTGATCCTTCGATTTGAGCTTCTTCATGTTTGTTGCAGCTTCATTTGCATCACTGTCACACTCTCCTAGGGTTATATTTGCTTCAACAAATTTAACATGTATGGACTCTTCTACAACCTGTGTTTTCTTAATGTAGACTCTAAATGCTCTACTGTTGGAAGAGTAACCAAGAAAGATAGCTTCATCGCTCTTTCGATCAAACTTTTCAAGGTTATCTTTTCCATTGTTCAGTACATAGCATTAGCATCCAAAGGGATGAAAATATGAGATATTTCGTTTTCTTCCATTCCAAAGCTCATATGAGGTTTTCTTTAAAATTGCTCTTATGATAACCTGTTCAACACATGGCAAGCAGTACTAACTGCTTCTCTCCAAAATCTTTTGGACAATTTACTTTCATTCAGCATGGTTCTTGCCATTTCCTAAATTATCTGATTCTTTCTTTCCACAACTTGATTTTGTTGAGGATTTTTGGGGGGAGAGAAACTATAGTGAATTCCTTTTTTGTTACAAAAATCAATAATTCTTTTGTTCTCGAATTCACCACCATGATCACTACGGATGGATACAATAGACGTTTATTTCTCATTTTGGACTAGCTTTAAAAAAGTATAAAATATTGAAAATGCTTCGTCTTTGCAAGTCAAGAGAATCACTCATGTAAATCTAGAGTAGTCATCCACTGTCATATATACGTATCTTTTTCCTTCAAGTGTGACTATGTCTGATGTCCAAATAAATCCATATGCAATAGTTCTAGAGGTTTGGATGTAGATACTTCATTTTAGTATGGAAGGATACTTTGGTCTATTTTGACAATTGATAAAATTTGCATATTTGATTTTTGTTATAGTTTAATTTTGGTAGACCAATTAGGAGATCCTTTTCCACAAAGATTTCATAGTTGACATTTTGATATGTCCCATCCTCTTGTGCCATACCCATGGATCATCCTTAACTGCAATTAAGCATTTTCCAACTATATTATGCTAAATAAATATTTCCAAGCTTTTTTCTACTAAACAGTAGATCATTGTCTATACTAAATACATTACATATGAAGATGGTTCAAACACAACTTTGTGACCCTTGTCACATAATTGACTGATGCTTAGCAAATTGTGATTGAGACCTTCTACATATAATACATCCTCTATGCATGCATTAAATAAACCATAAAATTTACCTATTCCCTTGATAAGACCTTTATCATTGTTGGTGAATGCTACTATTCTTCCATCCATTGGCTTTAATTCTTTGAATATCTTTTTATTCCCAGTTATATGTCTCAAATAGTCACTATCCATGAACCATGCATTTCCAAATGTAGCTTTGAGACTTACCTGCATTCAAAGCAAATTTTCTTCTTACCTTGTTGTTACCTAAGTATTGGGTCCAATGATGTTAGTGGAAATATGTGTGGTATAAGTGTGTGCTCATTCTTTGCATTTTCATCTCATCTTAGCACCTTTTGCTTGCATCTTTTTGGTACAACAATCATACACTTTTTGTCCAAATCTATTGCAGAAATAGCAAATATTTGAAACTTTGCTAGATGTAATATATTCCACTGGTTTCTTTATCCAAGAATAGTTCATGAACCTTTTAATATTTTGATAAATTTTCCTTTCTTCTATGAGGTTCACTCCGTTGGACCATCCAGCAAGTTTTTGTAAATTTTCATCATCTGACAGTTCACAGCCAAGTCTCCTTTTGCTGGTTTGACCAGTCATTCTCATAAATTTGGTCACAGACTCTTCTGGATTAGAGAATTTACTTAGCATATTATTTAATATTTCCTTCTTTCTTCAGATCTTCAACTTCCTTTTGTAGAGATATAATTTTTTCTGCCAAAATGGAATTTACTTTGACAGTTGCGTCAAAGTATCTTTTCTTTTGAGTAAATTTCTGGCTAATTGATTCAAATGCACTGAAGAGAGACTTGTATGATTGTTGTAACTCATCAATTTTTTTGCATTTGACACAAATTCTATTTGAGCTTGAAGAGTCAAAACTGTAAGAGTAGTAAGAGTTTACCTCTATTTCTAGGTCCGTTGTGTGTTATTCTTTGATGGTGATTTGATCTGTTGATTCATTCTCCATCTGGGCCATGCAACATATTCTTACAAAATGTCCAACTTCATTGTCATCTTTCTCACTTGAGGGTTCCCGATGATTCTTCATCATTCGCATACATTCCTCTGGCTTAGTTTCTTGAGGACTTCTTGAAGTATTTCTTTTCTTTTCTTTCATCCTTCTCATTCATATTTACTTTTTCTTCGTTAAGACATTCAGGAGACATGTGACCGATCCCACCACATCTATAGCATGTAAGGAGATCCTTCTTTATTTTAGCCATTTTTTTTTGTTGTCTAGGTTGTCTCCTGGAAGAGCTGCCTCTGCGGCTTGTTGCAAACTTTCTAAAATTTCTAGCCAACATGGCTATATCATCTTTAGATTGTGATGTCACATCACTACTGCTTTTTTTGGTTACTTTCAGAGCAATACTTTTCTTTGGCTTTGCTGCTTCCTCCCTTTTATTCTTAATCAGCTCGTGTGACATCAATAAGCTGATAAGATCATCTACCAGAAGAGTATTTAGATCCTTTGCTTCTTCTATTGCTGTAATCTTCTAGTTCGACGATTCTGGTAGCGCCCTTAGTATTTTCATCACCTGTTCAGAATTTGTAACTTCTTTTTCCAAACCTTTCTAAACATTAGTAACTTTAGAAAAATGAGCATACATTTCAGATATCCTTTCTCCTTCCTCCATCCTAAAATTTTCTAGTTCTCCTATCAACATATATTTTCTGGTTCCCTTGACTTGTGAGGAACCTTTATAAATAGACACTAATTTATCCCATATATCTTTTGCAGTAATGCAAGAGGATACCCTATCAAACTCAGATGAGGATAGTCCATAAAATAAAGAGTTCATAGACTTTGCATTATTTTGGATTAAAGTGGCTTCCTCTTTAGTCCATGCATCTACTCCAGTAGTGGGAAGAGTGATTCTGACTTTAATAGCCCTCCAAGATTCCATATCATTGGCCATAATAAATTGTTTCATCCTTAACTTCCAGTAAGCGAAGTTAGTTCCATCAAATAGGGGTGGCCAGGTAGATGATTGCCCCTCAGCGAATATTTGTAATGAGGATGATGAGTTTACCATTGGATCACTACAAGTGTTTATGTAGTTTGCTTTGATATCACTTGTTGATCTCGAAGGTTAGGCAAAATCCAAGAGGGTAGGGGTGAATTGGGTACTTAAAAATTATTTTTCAACCCCTTTTAGGATTACTCTTCCCTCTAGCAATCAATCACTCAATTAACAAATGCACAAGATAAATAAGACATGATAATTTTTATAGTGGTTTGAGTAAATACTCTACTCCACTCTTCCATGAACACTTTTCTCTTTGTGTCTTGGGTTCCATTATTCCCAATAGCAGAAATACAATAGTGCTCCCAGCAGTCTTCTATATTCCTTTGTTTGTTTGGTACTTTATTTTCTTTCAAAGTTGTAGTTCTTTTTCTTGTGTTGTTAACGACCTTTACTCTTTGGTTTCATTCTAAACAAGGTAGAGGTTAAGGTCTATCTTAGGGCATTGTTCTCTATCTTAACCTACTCAAGTGCTTGAATGGTGCATTGATCATTCTTGAGCTCATAGTTCTCATCTTTCAACTTGGAGTAAGTAGGGTTTAATTTCCAAAGGTAGGGTTTAAGTGCATCTCCATGCATACGAGGACACATTTTACATATAAAAATAAGTTACTAAAAATACACCGCACGTTCAAATTGACTGGGCACTTGGCTACCAGCTTAGGCACTTTGGCCCCATGTATCTGTCCACATCATCACCAATTAGCGATCTAGGCGTTACATGTTGAGCCA
Organism: Pouteria campechiana; assembly: GCA_036873735.1. Taxonomy (NCBI): domain Eukaryota; kingdom Viridiplantae; phylum Streptophyta; class Magnoliopsida; order Ericales; family Sapotaceae; genus Pouteria; species Pouteria campechiana. Next base: position 26,302 of record JAYJMB010014166.1, read on the forward strand.
AACCTCTTTGCTAGACTTGATTTTGATGATGAACATATTTAACCAGCCATGTTTTGATGATAAGTAGAAGCACATATCTAACCTCCTAATACAATCTCGTCAACATATATTTGCACAATGAGGTTATTTGAAGGTTAGATATGTGCTATTTCTCATCATCAAAATATGACTAGTTAAATATGTTCATTATCAAAATCAAGCCTACCAAGGAGGTTTAGCTCAATACTCAATGCCTAGATTGCTGATTGGTGATGATGTGGATAGATACATGGTCGCCAAAGTGCCCAAGCTGGTAGCCATAGTGCCCAGTTAATTCGAACGCGCGATATATTTTTAGCAACTTATTTTTATGCTTAAAATGTGTCCTCATATGCGTGGAGATACACTTAAAATGTGTCCTCCTTTGGGTTACACAAGGAGGAGAATACATAGAAAAGAGGACTTTTGCAAGGATAAGTGAAGCACAAGGAGCAAGGGGAAGAAAAAAAACTAAAGTTCTACAACATGCCTATCACAAAGAGTATTCTTTTCACTTTGATTATGAACTAATTTTCTTTCCTTAGGGTGATGATGTAGCCCTCATAGATATTCTATGTCAATTAGGGATGTTGGTCGATCAATTTAATTTTATCTTGTTTCATTCATTTTATTTAATACAATCGTTTGATTTATTTAATTGCTTATCGCTAATTTTATGAATTAAATTGACTATCAGAGACATGATTATGGTAGATGCCTTATGTTAAATCATATGATAGCTCTCTTGTATGAATGAATAGATGGTTATCGTAGACGTCTTATGTTTAATTATTTTATTTGGTTCATTAAAGCTCTTCTGATCTTAATGGATTTTCAATCTCAATTACACTACATGTCATAGGTAATTGGATGGTTGAAAAACTTGATTTAAACTTGGATACCTAACGCTAATAATCATAAATTGGATAAAACAAATGCATGATAATGAATTAAAGTCAATATCCCAACGACATATGATATCAGTGAGTGATGAAATCAGATCCCTAGACTCTTGCATCACAAAAAATTTCTCTTATATTATTCATTATTTTAGTTATTCTCTAAAGTTTAAAATTTGATTTACTTCGTTCACTTCCCATCTTGTTGATTTGGGATTTGTTTTCAATAACGGTAGCTAGGTTAATTTAAATTATTTTGATCAAGTCTCTATGGATTGACCCTTGTTCTTTGGCACACTATACTATTGTAACTTGTGCACTTGTAAGAAATTAGAACTTGAAAATAAAGTTTTTGGAGTATTTGCCAGGAAGATTGATTTCCAATTAATTTAACTAATTTAGTTACAATTTTTTCTTTATTGTATTCTACTTTATTTAGAATTTTTATTTTGTTTAGTTATTCTTTCTTTCTATTGTAGAGTTGTGAATGCACAGAAGATGATCATTGAATCCTATGTTATTACCCTTCAATGATCACATTGACAAGGTTGGAAAGTGACAAAGGTCATAAGCAAAGAAGAAGATATGCATTTTATCCTAATTTTTGTAAAATATAAAAAGGACTAGTGGTTGGTGCATGTAACCTTTTACAATAATTATTAAGAAATCTCTAAGGTCGCATGCGAATCATAACATAATTACCTTCATTAAACTCATGATGCTTATGGTGTACATCAGTAGCAAGCTTGTAAGTTTTATTATTCAATGCGATTCTTCTTCTTATAGTGGCATGAACATCATGAATATACTATGCAAAGGTTTCAGCAGAAGTAGAAACACGAATATCAAGTGCCAAGGGTACAAGGTCAATGGGAGCATGAGAAGCAAAACCTTGGATAATCTCAAATAGCGACTTTCCTGTAAATCTATTAATAGAATTATTATAGGCAAACTCTACAATGGACAAAATTGAATCCCAAGTACCCAAATGTTTACCTACCAAATATCTAAGTAAATCTCCCACACTATTAACTAACAACCTCGGTTTGATCATCAGTTTGTGGATGAAAAGCAAAAGAAAACTTAAGTTTAGTACCAGGAAGTTTCCACAAAGTTTTCCAAAAATAACTCACAAAATGGACATCCCTATCAGACACAATAGTAGATGGTAATCCATGTAGTCTAAAAATTTCCTTGAAAAATAATTTTGCCAAGTCCCTAAATTCATTCAAAAGATTTGCAACTTCAAATGACTGAATAACAGACTTATCTACACAAACACTAAACTCACTTTCCTACCAACATCAACATTAAATTAGACTCTCTACTTTCCTTTTTAAATTCTCTTTTAGTCAGTATATGCAAAGATCTTTTCTTTGGGGGTTCAGTGAGAAAAATTTTCTTTTGAGATCTTTCTCTCACTGATGGTTTGGCTGGTCTCACAAGAAAAGATTTTTCATTGTATCTGAAAAAATATGTATTCGATTTTCCTTGGTGTATGACTTTCATATCAAATAACCAAGGATGACCAAATAAAATATGAGTCACATCCATTGAAAGAAAATCATGTCATATCTTTCATGTACGGGTAGTGTAGTTTTATCTACCCATGTAACTTTGTATGTTTTAGGATGAGGCTAATATTTCAATTTCATCTTGGCTACACCAGCCTTTGAAACAATATTTATGGAACTACCCCCATCGATAATAACTTTGTATACAATGTTACCACATATGAAAAATGCATGAAAAATGCTTGTAGGCTTCCAATCATTTCTAAAATTGGGAGTAGACAAAATACATCTCATGACACCTATATGCTCAATATCGTACTAATTTTCATCACACTCTAAGTTTCGATCCTCAGGTTCATCTAATGAATTAACAACACAACTCTCATCATAATCCTCAATTCTCTTAGGTTCTATTGTAAGAGTGTGATTAGGACAATATGATACAATGCGACCCATGCTATAGTATTAAAAACATTCAATCTCTGACCCTCTAGGACTTAGAACACCTTCAATACCAACTCTTGAAGCATCAATGCAACCTTGACTTTTTTGTGACATCATCATCCCCAAGGACATGCTTATGGTCAACTACCATATTTTGTTGTGGTTATCATGGAATGTCTCATGTATTTTTCTAACATTTGGAAAATCTTCTGGGTTTTCAACTAGAAATTATCTACCAAGACCACAAACTGAGGATGGCCCCTAAGTGTACCCGAAGGAGGAAAAATACTTTGATGTTGGTGGTATAATCTCACGAAATTCTGATTAGGCCCACTAGGAGAAGTTTGACGTATATTAAGTTTTGAAAAATTTACAAGTAACATTTCAATAGAACGTTGGCCTAGAAGTTTGAGTATAGATTGAGTTTAGGCTTGTAACTACATCTGAAATTGGTTTTGAATTTAGGACAAAGACTCAGTAAAGTTGTCAGTCAAGTTGGCTTGTCCTAAGTTTTCACATTTTTTAGCTAGGGAATCATATTTTTCATTGAGTTGGTCACAGGTATTCGATAATTTTTCAACTGTGCTTGCATGTTTTGCATTGGTAACCATGATGGACTCAACACAAGTGACTCTGGATGAATGGATGATGCAATTCAAGACATATAGATCTATGTGACTATAATAAAAAAATGTATACCAAGTAATTAACTTAAAGATGCTAATTAAGTCACCAAAGCAAACAAAATAAAATAAGGGATCTTAATTTGACCAATAAATAAAATTTTAGTTCAAGTTCAAGTAAAAGAAATTTACCCTTTAAAAAGTCCTAAAAATGTTTCTCAAATACATTGTACCAAATTTTAATTTGTGAAAGAAAGGGGTCGCTAAAAATTTTGAAGAAATTAGGCTTTTTTAAAAAAGAAATCCAGGAAAGATAGGGTCTTTCTAAAATTTCTATAGCAAAGGTAGAGGCCTTTATGAAATTTTGAGATAGAGGGGGTTGTTCTGGAATTTCAGCAAAATAGGGGCTGTCTTGCAAAACTTCTAGCAATGTTCTGTTTTGCAAAAGTTCAGAAAAAAGAGTTAGTTTCAAACACCAAAATCAATTGGTGCTGCTTGAAAATTTCTTAAAAAAATCTCAAACTCAAGCTTCTTCCTTATGCACTTCTAGAGACAGAAAGTGGGTCTCGAAACCCACTGGAGTCATCAACAGCAATTGCTACTGACGCTAGAGGAGCAGTCGGACTATTCCGATGGTAGAGATGATGGCCGAGGATGCTTGATTCGTCGGGATCATAGGAGACAGCCACCAGAGAGCCTCAATTACAAATCCTGTTGACGTCAGACTAGTGGCCGAATGTTTTCAATGACTCAGAAGATGGTCGGCGATGCTGTAGATGCCTGAATCGAAGAAGACAGCCGTTGGAGTTGTAGGACTGTGAGCTTTGACACTAGGATATCGTTAGATCTAGAGAAAGAAGCGTCGAAGGTTGGTTCTGACCCCAGTTATAGGGTTTTCGACGAGATAGGATGTCGAATTTGAGGAAGAGACATCACTAGATGACGGATTCTGACTTTAGGATCCAGTTCTATAGTTGAAACTCATTAGAGATGGGGAAGAGTGACACCCCAAAATTTTGAGGTAAAGAAATTACTTGAAGTACCTATTTTGGATGAAGTACCTTTGTTGGATGAATGATGCATGTTAATTCATGAAAAATCAAGAGGAATTATATACATGATCTAATGCAAGTGTGAGAATGATGATAGAAAAATGGTGGATGGTATTCAATTTTCTTGAATTATTGCAAAAACGATTGACAAAATGTATTGTAGGAAAATTGCATGTACATGGTTTAACATGCACCACCAGAGTACCATGAATGGAGCTAGTTTAAGTACTCCACTAGCCCCATTTCCAGCCCAAAAATGATGGGTTTTCCCTCTCCCACGTCCAGCTCTCTCCCAAATCTCCTTCCACTCTAATTTTTAGCAAATTGAGGGAAATCCTTGCCCATGCATACTACTACTACCCAAAACCAATTAGTGGGTGCCAATTTTGAGTGGTAAAGAAAGAGGGAAAGTTTGGCAATATCATCAAAGAAGCTTTTGCTATTGATTTGGGGTGGAAATTGGCCAAGAATCATAGTAGTAAGTATTTTCTCTAATTTAAGTTATTTTGTGATTTCTGCTTTAAATGGGGTATATTTTACAAATTACAAGGAATTAGGGTTTTGAATTGAATGGGTTGTTTGGTCCTCGTATGGGGGATTAGTTAATGTAACACTCAGGGTGTTGATTTTTGGGTAATTATATATTGGACTACATTGTAGTTGTCTTTAGAATTAACATAAGTGGAAATCAATTGTAGTGCAAAAATTTTTGCTCCATAATCTAGAAGAATGAATTATGAAAGTTTGGAAATAGTTGAAAGAAAGTTCGAAAATAGTTGGTAGACAAGGAGAGGGATTAAGGATCCATGTGTTTGGATATGATCTCAACTAAATTGAGACAATTGTTAGGTATTTTAATGATATAATATGTGGAAAAATCATTATTAAAAGGTATGAGCAAGAATTGACATAAAACATATTGAAAAATCAAGTACAAAAGTAGGTAGCAGGTCAATGCCACAGTACTAGAATTTGGTGTCACGGCACTACTTTAGAACAGGGGGAAATTGTAGCATCCAACAGGTGGATGTCAAGGCATTAGAATTGGATACCGCGGCACAAAAAGGCAATTTTTGGGATGTCTACCAAGTTGATGCCGCGACACTGGCATTCGATGTTGTGACATCTAATTTGATGGTGCATCAAAGCACCGAAAAAATGTGACTTTTTAAGGGCTTTATCAACCCATTTTCATTCATTTGAACCCCTCTCTTCTTCCCCACTCCTTATCCTTTTGTCCCATCCCTTGTGAGCTCAAAAACCTTGTTATTTGAGTTAGAAATTCATCCTGTTTAAGCATGAAAGTGATCAAGCATGTTTACAAGTTGAGTTCCTTCTATTGGACGACGAGAAATAGAAGAATAGCTATGGTTGTTGTAACCCATGATGGGTTCTTGAGGATTGAAGACCGGAATCATGATCTATGATGAAAGCCATACGTAAATGGCATGGTAAGTTGGTGTTCCCTCATTTAATTTGTGTTTTAGGTATGATTAGGGTTCTCTGAACAATAGTTTTTAGGGAAAATGGAAGAAATTGATATGAATTGTTGTGTAAATCTTGGTGGAAATGATTAATGAGTTAATTATAGCATTTTGGAATTTAATTAAGCATAAGAAATGAGGTTTTATGTTAAACTAGGGTTTCATGTTACCTATGAATTGTAAAATTTGAGGGAATTTCATGGGTAATGCGTAGTTGCCATGGGGAAAAACAATTACTTAATTGACTATTGTGTTGGTGGGGTGCTTTGGATATGAGAAATTTGAATTGGAACCATGACCAAATAGGGAATTAAAAGGGTTTTAGAGTAAAAAGTGGTTAAATAGTAAATTGCTGAAATTAAGAGCGTAAGTGACATGTGATTAAGCTCAATTAACTGCTATGTGACTTGTATAATAGTTATATTATGAATTATATGGTATTCTAAGATTGACTATCAAAGAGACTTTAATGCGATGTAACTAATACATGAACTGCATGCTTAAGAAGTGTAACGCATTGACTAGAAATGAATTAATTAGAGTTACCATTGTAAACGAATAGGATTGTTATGTGTAGGATTATTGAGCAAATGGGATGCTATGGAACTAGATGAATTATGGGACTAGAATATTTATGAGGTAAGTAGGCTTCGTCTTTTGGTTGAATGTAATACTGAATGAGGATATGGAATATCCCATTAGCTGTATCTAGGCATATATGACTGGATGGGGATAGGCGATATCCTGAAAATCTGTGTTGTGATGGATGAATGGTTAAACATAGTTGTGTTATATAGTTATTCTTGCGATTTTTGATGTACGATGGTTTGGATTTATCAAGATAATGGGTATCCCTCGGATTACTATGCTTAGTATATTTCTATGATATGGGGATAGGAAGTGTCCCATGTTTTATATGTAATGATATTTATTCTTGTGTATGCATGTATATATGAAATGTATATAGAATATCCTGTCATTGATTGTGAATTGCTAATGAAGATAATAAATGAATGTCTGATTGGATGGGGATAATAGATATTCCCTTATATTGCAGTAGTTGAGGTTAAAGTGTGTGAATTGATGATGGATAAGGATAAAGATTATCCCATGATTATCTATTTTGTTGTATATATGTGAATGTATATATTAATAAAATGAGAAACATTCCATGATTAGTATTTAACATAAATGGTTGTCAAATAGTATGAGGTTGTGCCTGAATGGCACACTTATGATTTTGTAATTTGGATATGATAATAAGATAAGGTGCCTAAAAGGCACATTTATGACATGTGAAAGGCCTAGAGTGGCCCAGACTTGATATGATGTGCTTGGATGGGACAATTATAATATGATTTGATATGCTTGATTGGCGTAGAGTATTGGGTTGGAAAACTGAGGACTTAGACCTCATAATATGATTGCATTGTTATGTTATTATCCATGTTCTAGTTCCGAACATGTTGTTGCTATTTATTATTATTTTTTATTTAGCCTACTTACTAAGTTTACCCGTATTCATGCCTTCTTGTTTTAATTTTTAGCTAACAAGACAGGTAAAGAATCCCAACTGTGAGTTGGGATTGGTGAGCAGATTAAAGACATTTCCTTATGGTACAAGGAATTATATTAGTAATTTCATAATGTATTTGTATAATTGGATTTAAGATTTTAATCGATATATAAAAGAGATATATTGGCATGTATTAGTAGTCTATGTATGATGTTATAATTATAAATGGATCTGTATGATCCTAGTGAGGTGAATTGTCATCATGATTGGTTCCGATCTTGGGCAAACAACTATAGGTATGAGCGTGTGTTATTGTTTGTATTAGTAATTATAATTATTGATATTTTATTTCATATGATTAATGTATGTCAGGTTTAGATCCATATAATTCAAAGCAGACTTTGCCAATTTTTTTGCAAAAACTCCCCTTAAAAATAGAGAAATTATAGAAGGATAGTGAAACGCTTAGGCCCGGGGGCAGGGCATGATAGAATGGTATCAGAGCCTAATAACTTATCTATATAATAAGTCCTGCTAATTTGAGTGATGATATGTATAAGTCCCAAGATCGTGATGGCAATGGCAAGAAGAGTTAAGACATGCTCAATACAAGTCCAGGAAATTTTGACTTTGGTTCATGTGAAAATGTGTTTAAGGTCCTAAATGACATGCCTAATATGAGTTGATGAACCCATAAGAAACATGGGAGAATATGAGCTTAAGAGTAATTTGAAAGCATGAGGAATGAAACAAAGTGTGTAAATGACAATTGTGAACTGAAATGATCATGCATAGTTGGTGTAAATGGTAGTTGTGAATTGATGTGATTATGCATGGATGATATCCATATGAAATAAAAATTATGGTGCTGTGATAGCACAAAGATGACCTGATTATGCATATAGGCAGTGAGATATACTTGTTTTGATTAGAGTGGTACAAATAAGCACGGTGGTACCTATATGCGCACCTTATGTGGATGTTGGTATATTTTCTTACAATGTACGTGAAATTGAAATTATGAAACTGTGAAATTTCATGCATAGATGTTAGATGTTTGTTTAATCGAGTTATGATAGAATCATGGGATTCCTTAAGATAATATAATCGTGTGAGCCCTAGTTGATTAGGTAATTAATTTTGTCAGTATTATTGTATATAATTTTGATGATAACAAAATTTGTATTAAGATAAAAAACCTATATGCTTAAATCTCTAACAATCATACGCATGATTATAAATTACTAAAAGTTAATTAATACAAATACATAATCATGAATGATCAATTATACAAGCATACATTTTTACATTATGGTGCTCGTAACATTAACTACTCTTTACTGCATAAATTTGTTAAATCACACTAAGTACCATAATACTTAAGCTTTCATATTATGCATTTAATAGAGATGTATATTATCCTTACTTCACAAAATATTACAATCACATGAGGATAAAATACATTTTGATATTATATATGAAAGCTAACAAAGTGCAAGAAAATAATCGTCTGCAACAAACTACCACAAACTATCTACTACGTTCCAAAGGAGCTGAACTGATGAAACTTATGGAAGAAGAAGAAGAAAATAGAAGGTTTGAAGACATGCAACAAGAAGGGTTGCATTAGAAAGCTTCCAAGAACAAAAGCAATGGGAGAAAAACAAGGATTCGAAGATGCACTGAACAATTTTGTGTTGTCTGTCAATTGTAGAAAGAAAATTTCAACAGACAAACGCAAAACGAAGAAGTTGAAGATGAAGCCATGGTCGAAGAAGCATAAAGTTGTTCGAGAAATTTGAACTATCTACACTGACTAGACAAAGGTTGTCTGAGATACAGAAAAAAGAGATTGCCGACCAGGCAGTCATGCATAAAACGAAGAAAACTTTGTCTAATCAACAGAGTTAGAAGAATGGATTCGTCTAAGGACAAAAAGGAAACTTGAACAAATAAGGGAGTGCAACTTTAGCTGAGCCAAGACAGACATACCAAGAATGAAGAAACAAAGAAGTTACAAGAACAAACTTCTTCTGTTGCTCGAAGTGTGCAGAACAGTTGAAGAACTTTATTTCGTTTATGGATCAAAAGTTCATCTATTACTTATGACAAACAAAGCATCAACCAAAGCAGAAGACGAAGTAGAAGCTACACAGTGAGCATAGACGAAGCTGAACAAACAAAGAGCTGCTTGAACCAAAATAGGCTTCAATAGACAAAGGCACGATCATCTATAACTTACAATAGACAAACCCATAAGACGTGCAAAGTACTCTGTCCAAGACAAAGCAGAACATAGTTCGTCTATCGCTTACATCAGACGAATACTATACTTTGTCTGTTCTAGCAAGTTAAAGCAAGCTCCATCTGCCACCTCCAATAGACAATAAAGAACAAAAGAAGAATAACAAAGGAAGATTACTACACTTCGTCTGTTAGAGCAAGACAAAGCGAACTTCATCTGCCACCTCAAACAAACAAATGAAGAACAAAGGAAAAATATCTCACTTTGTCTGTTCGTATAGAGGGAAAAGTTTGTCGATCGATCAGCCCAAGTTTGTCAGCACCATCAAGAATTAGTCTGTTATTTACGACAGACAAAACACATACACAAAGGATCGACCAACAGGCAGACAAAGGAGAGTTTGTCTATCAGTCAATTCGACTTCATCTGCGCCATTCAAAGTTCATCTAGTACTTGCAACAGACAAACCTCTTATGGAAATTCAACTAATAGACAAACCTTAGAAGAATCTATCTGCAACTTATGGCAAACAAATGCAAATAGAGAGAGGCCATACTTGTTAGAGGAAAATTGATCTATGTGACTAGCATTCAAATGGCATCTGCACTCATGCCGAAATTGTGTATACTTATATCAGTCACCATTTCTAGTAATAAGCGGTGTTGCAAGGTTTTCAAAGCTGTGACAGGTCAAACAAGGAACACCTTTTAACATAGCTCATCCTCCTCTCTGAACGGCGATGCAGCAGCTCGAGACAAATCAGAAAGATTTGCACTTTAATTACAATAGAGAGATAGTGGAACCCAAGGCACAAGAGGCATGTTCATGGAAGAGTGGAGTAGGGACGATTGCCCGAATCACTATAAAAAATTATGTGTGCTGTTTATGTGATTGCTTTATCTTCTTGCAATTTACTACTTTGTTACTTATTTCATTGCAACTTGCACACTAACATAGAAAAGAGGAAAAGTAAACAAATAGGGGTTAAGCAACAAATTTTTGATAAACCCAATTCGCCCCCCCCTTTTTAGGTTAAGTTAAACCTGGTTATGGGACCCAATATCTTTCTGATCTTCTGATACTTCAACATGTTCTTAACTCATTTCACTTGACTTTCAGATCTTTTGATGCATCATTAAGAACTTCTAAACTTGTAACTTTAGATTGAAGAAAGTTCTTTAACTCCTGAGACATTGTTCCACACTTTTGAATATTATACTTTTAGATTGCATTGAATTCCTTATCCCTTTGAAATGTTGTTCAGAAATTATGAATGTTATGAAGAATTTTATTATGATCTTCTAACCTCTAAAGCTTCTTAATGTGAATTTTACATCTTCTAAAGGTTCTCACCAAAGCCTTAAGACACATCCTCTGTAACTTGGAGTGCTTCTTCTGAGACTTGCTTCCTTTGGAATTCCACATGCATTCCTTGGAACCCTGAAGCTTTGAAGCTTTTTCTAAACATAACTTCTTCATCTCCACATATTCTGTAAATTCCCTCTAAAGGCTTAGACGCTTCTTCTAAAGTTATTTCTGAACTCCGAAGCTTCTTCTGAACTTTGAAATCTTGATAAACTTTCATTAAATTAAATTCAAACCATTAAGCAAGTTTTATTGTCATCAAAACTAAATAGATAGACTTAACACACTATTCCATGGTGAAGGGGGTAGAAATATAGTTTGAAACTCACATTCACTCACTTTGAGAGACACTTGGCACAGATATTAGGAGTGTGCTATAAGGAAGATGAGATTAACATGGAAATACATGAGATATTGAACAATCTCTCAAATGGGTCAACTAGGATTGTATACAACAAGGCTCAAAGGTTCATGAAGGTGATGGATTTGAACATTGAACTTAGGATGTTAAGGAAGATTATTGAATCAGTAAATGTGCCCAAGTTAGGAGGCATGGAAACAATGAGTGATAATAAAGGAAGAATCCTATGGAATGTACACAACTACAGGAAAATTAGTCCACCAAGGATCCTATTTTATGGATTTCAATACATGCCTAGTAGAATGGATCATGTAGTTCCATATGGAGTCTCACCAAATTCTTTGAGTATTTCGATGCTCAAGTCGATGGGGGAATCCACAATATACATGTCTACTCTTAAAAATGATTAGCTGGGAGAAACACTACTCAAGCGGATGCAAATCAGACAGGAAGACTACTTGGTAGAGAAGACAACACGACATGAGGCTAAAATGGAAGAAAAAGGGACAGAGGATGAAGAAGAAGAAGCAAAGAGAATACCCTCTCATGGGGAAAGAGGAGGAGAGGGGAGAAGGCAGAACTGAAAATGAAGGTCAAGCTGCACAGCATTGATCATCATCACATGATCATGAATCTATTCTGAGATCTTCGACTTTACTAGATTATCACTAGTGTTAAAAGTACTAAGAGAGGAGGTACATGAACTTAGGAAAGCACAGGAGTTATATTCACCCTGGGTGTTTGGTTTTGATGATTAACAAAGTTTGTTTATGATTTAAATTAAGCTAATGACATGTTGCTACGATTTATAAATTCAGAAGAAACTTTTAAAGGATGCAGAAATGTTCGAAAGGACATTTAGAGACTTCAGAGGAAGCTTCAAAAGTTCAAAAATGGAGTCTGGAAGTTTCAGAGGGAGCACTTTGATTTAGAGGGAAGAAGAAGTTTCAGAATGAAGCAAAAGCTTCAGAATAAATTCAGAAGATGATGGTGGACTTCAACTTTGAGGATCTTAGAAGTTCATAACATCTAAAGCCGTCAGAAAATCTAAAAGCTACGTCTAAAAGCTTCAAAGTATGTTCAGAGGAAGATTTCCATGCTTCAGAGGTCAGAACGAATAATCCGAAGTTAATTCAGAAGCAAAGAAGTTCTTCAAAGTATGCTTCAGATGATTAGTAAAAGCTTCAGAATGGAAAAAGTAGTCATTGGGAATGTCAGCGTTAAGAAGGAACTTCAAAACTTAAGAGATTAACTTCAGATGATCTAAAGTGAATTACTAGAACGAAGTTCAAACTGAGCCGAAGTTTAGAAGGTCTGAAAGAGAGCTTTAGAAGCTCAGAAATTAAATACGGTAATAGTAACTAATAGGCAATCTACCTTCAGAAGTTCTGAAGTTTAACTTCAGAAATTCTAAAGCACACTTTTAAGGCAGATTATGTTAAGTGCGTAAAATATAATTTGAAACGATCAAAAAATTATCAAAAATAATCATTAACGGCTAAATACTCTTGGAAGATTATAAATAAAAGTTTGAATGAAGAAGAAACAGACTTTGAGAGGATTAAACATGAATCGATCATAAAATACTTAAGTCTCCAGAAGGTAAAATTACTCCAACGTGCCACCAAGTTCAGAAAGCCGAAAGCTACATCACTTACATATCAGAGGAGAATGAAAACACAGTGAAATTTATTATATATCATTATTCTTTAGCTTAAATCTGTATACATTTAAGCCTAGTTAAAGGCAGTTCATCTATACACATTTTGTTGTTGAAAGGGGGAGTTACTGGTAGAATGAGTGCCTCAAGGTGATATTTTCCAAGGAATATAGATAATTGCGTGTGTATGATGAAAAATGATGATATGTTTGCACCTTCTACGCTATTCATAAAAGATTATAAGATAACTTCCTATATTTTTTAATTTCTAAAATGATAGTGTTGTTGTGTAGATATTGTGTATTTTAGAAATGATTTCACACCGTGGAACTACGTCGACTTAATGAGCCATAGCTTACAGTTTTGTTTTCAAAATCAGATGTTGTGAAACCGAAGCTACAGCAGAGCCATATATGAAGAGGATATTCGTAGGGCTAACAATAATTTAGCTTTTCTTATATCAAAGTTAGATCTTTGAAATGATCTCACTAGATGAACAATGTTATAATGGACAGAATTCTTTTATATTTGATACTTGGATAATTTGAAACTATTACACTGATAAGATATAATTAACATAATATTATTAGCTTAAATTGTCTCTCTCTCATTTTGAAGAGAAAAATCACTCATGGTGTTTGAAGGAAAACCATTCCCAATAAACCATTACCAAACATTGCAAAGAGCCTCTTCCCTCCAACAAGCGGCTTAATTTATTCTATCCCATGAACCTGTAAAGAGTCGACTCTAGCTTGCTAGATCAGACCAGTTGACTGGATGTCCTGATGGCTTATAAAAGATATCCCATAGAAGAAGATATTGCTAGTTGTTTTGAAGCATCAATTTAATTTGAATCATCTCAAACCTACCGTCTGCAATGTGAAAAATATAGGTGGGACCGAAAATGAATCAAATCATCACCACGTATATGAATCAGTTGAACAATGCATTAACTTCATTGAGCTTAATCAACTCATTGCTGCAATAAATCAATTGGTCCAACAGTATATTAGTCCTGAATCTCCTGATTGAGATTCTGGGTTGTTGTCTACCAAACTGCTTCATCCAATCAAAGTGTGATCTAACAAAGGGACATTTTCGTTGTTGACATCTATGGTTGACAAGTTTGTTGAAAAGCATTCGCAAAAATAGGCAAGCTTATCAAATGCTACCATGAGATATTCTGCATGCCAACATCTGGTTGATATATCCAAACAAGTATATGGTATTTGGCTCAAACAGCAACTCAATCCAGAGAGGTTTCAGAAAGTCAGCCTGTGAAATACCTACAGAAGGTAATCATTGGATTCCACAGAGAGCAACATGTGCATGTTCCTCTTCTAATTTTTCCTTCTCAGTATATTTTCCAGGTCGAGGGAATTTATCTTTGCTGCAAGGATAAAGTCGTTCTCTGTCAGCCCTCCTAAAACAGGAAAACAAATGTACTGCATCAGATGATAGAGAGCAAAAACAGGTATTCTCTTGGGCAAGTATACAATGGATTCATGGCAGTCTGTCTAATCAATAATTGCAATAATTCATTACAAATAAATACAAAGTTCATATTTCTCCAGAGCTCAAATGTTCCCAACATATTTCAGAATCATGACAGATATGGTATTTGTTGCAAATTAAAGAATCAATTGACAGGACTTAAAAATCATGTTTTTTTCTGACAGCGGAAATAAAAAGTGCTTTTAGTTAATGAAAAATAGATGAATGGAGTCAATACCAACTGAATGTGTCCATATCTCAATTTTCACACTGTTCCAATCAACAAGGTGAAGATCAGGATGATGACCTGTGAGAAAAACTACATGTTAGCATTTATCTATTTCATTTGCTTCACCTGATAAGCCGGCCAAGCATTGCATCATATGACACTGATTGCAAAATCTATGAACAACAGACTCTGCAGAGCATGAATTTCAAAAACAAGCATGATGCCAGATTGCAACTACAGTATGGGCAACTCAAAAGTTGTGGTGGTACATGTTAGCATATTTTGTTCTCTCAATCTCTCGTCTAGACCAATGTTCACAATTTCGCTAAGGGGGGAAACTTCGCTAATTTTGAAGAAATTATCGATAATTTAGCTAAACTATTTCACTAAAATATATAAAAATGCAGAAAAATTAGGAATTCTTTCAAAAAAACTTCTTAATAAATCATAATAAATCTAATTGCACATTAAAACAAAAAATATTACTTTAAATGTCAACATATAAATGCATACATTAAAGGCTAACTCTATAAATAATTATATGATAAGTGTACACATAATTAATTAATTATTATTGCTGTTAAATAATATATAAAATAATTAAAGCAAATAATTTAAAAAAAACAATTTTCATATGTTTTAGAAGCTGTTTAAATATAAAAAACTCAATCTACAACTTTTTTTAATTTATATAATGGACAATTAATAAACAAAATGATAATAAATGATAATAATTCATCATTATCAATAAATTTATGCATTTGCCCCAAAAAAATTTTAAAAAAACCCAAAAACCTAACTTGTTGCTGCCGATTGGGAGCCCAAATGGGCAAAAATTGCAACACGTGTTGAAAACAATGCACCTGCGTGCTTTTCGGCCCTAGATAGAAGGATTTGCTGCCGTTTTCCACCACCCGTCAGAATTTTAAGCTCTGATTTCACGTACAATCCATTTGGAAAAGGGTTTCAGAAGCTCCAACACTAATTTCGTAACCAAAAGGGTGGATTTCAAAGGAAAAAATTGGGGAAACAACTTGTTATAGCTTGCTGTCGACGAAAGAGATGGATGAAACAGGTTTTTGAATCAATTTTAAGCTCCAAAATGTATGTAGATTGGTTCAAAAATGCATTTCGAAGCTTTCATTTGTGATTTTGAAGCTAAAAATTCGATTCAAGCTCAAGAATCACTGAAGAGGACATGAATAGCCTGACCGTAAATGTTGGATCTTCAAATCGATCGCCCAAAGGCAGTTTTTTTTTTCTTTGAAAAATCATGACTGGGGGTTTCAAAATTGGGTTTCAGGGATGCTGAGATGCATTTCAAACAATTTCAGGGGGGGTCTTAAGGTTTTTTAGTTTTTATTTTGAATTTCTAGTTGAAATGTTTGGTGAGAAGTTTTCTATGCACAATAATATCGGCAAGAAATTCCTCCTATTTCAAGATTTTGGGGAAAATTTTGAAAATTTACCCCAATTTTTCAAAATTTCTCCTAACCTCGAAATTTCCCACTATTCACACACGAGAACATTTTGCCAGATAGTTAAAATGAAAATTTTGGTGAAATTTTGCTCGAAATTTTTGAAATTGCAATCACTAGTCTAGACCCACTTAAGTATTTATGTGAAGAGCTGGCCCCAACTAGAAGATTGGCGAAATGGCAGTTGATGTTGGTAGAATTCAATATCAAATGTTAATTGAAATCTATCAAAACACAAGTTATTGGTGATCGCTTAGCAAAACAGCCTTTACCAGAATACAAGTTTCTTAGAGATCAGTTCACGGATGAAGTTATTCTGCATCTAGAGATGGAAGAAGATGATGAAAAGGGTGATGATTGGGTGATGTGTTTTCATGGTGCAACAAACAGTAAAGGTAGTGGGATTGACGCAATTCTAATATTGCTGGAAGCAATCCCAACACTCATATCAAGAAAGTTGACATTTAAATTCACCAACATGGCAGAATATGAGGTTTGCTTTGCAAGGTTGGGGAAAACTATATTTCTTGCAGTACATAGGCTTAGGGAGTAACGGGTGCACTCGTCACCATAAATCAGAAAAGTGGAGAATGGAAAGACCCCTTTTCTCTCTCTATTTACTCTTGGATGAGTTGCTTCCTCACTCGTCTCCATGGGAGATGTGGAATCTTGTTCCTAATTCTTGTCCCTATTCATCATCATTATTATTTGAATTGCAGGTGGCAATGGAAGATGTGTGTGTGTGTGTGTGTGTGCGTGCATACAAATAGATCACATGATGAAAGGCCAACATGCTTACACGAATAATTAAAGATGGAAGTTATGCCCATACAGAAAAAGCACAGTAACATTCCAAGGAAACAAGAATGAACACACATTCCTTTCGAATAAAAATAATGAGTCACAGAATCTTTTCAGATCTAGCTCAAAACAATCACATTAACCACATAACCCATTTAAATAGAAGTTTGCTAACTTCCAGATGCTAGCATGGGATACCTCTGATTAGTAGAGAGCAGCTAGCGTACAATCTGCAAGATGCTTACACTGTTTAGCTACTGGTGTAGGCCACTCATGTAATGAGAATGGACAGCCAAAAGAACTTTCAAGTGTTTCTAGTCTGTTCATTATTTACTTAAATTTATGCTCCATTGATTGCCAAACGTTCTAAAAATTTTGACTACATATTCATTGTAGATTTTACTTGATACACATCATCTATCTCCCAGAAAGTGATGTTGGCATATCATGGCAATAGCTACCCCTCAAGAGAAACATTGGCACAATAAAAACAATGTTTACCCTCCCAGAAACAATTGAATGAGACAAACATTAGAAACCTGTTTAATCCAGAAGGCATGTTTTTCAACTTCACTAATACTTAAAAATTGTACAGAAAAATGTTTGTGCCATCATAGGAGGGACTCAAACAAAATTTACTCCAAGATCATTGGTCTGTTAAGTAGCAGTGAGAACTGTACCTTCAGCTTCTGCAATTTCTGCCACAGCCTGAAAGAACTCCAATCCTTTCATGAAAGTTTTTGCCTTCCATGATCGTTGCAGTTTCAAAGCTCCATGTTCATTTATGAGATTCCACCCTGGTACCTGAATGCATAAATATACAATGATACTAAAGAATTACTAAGATATCACAAATACAAATTCAGTAAAAGCCAGTTTCATAACAAACCTGGGGCATTAGCTCGTTGGCTGATTGGTCAACCATTGGCCTGATATCCTTACATTTACAAGGTACACACTTCTTTCTTGACAAATCTAATCATAAAGACATTGCAATGTTATGTACATTCAATGATTGAGCAATGAATGTCTCAGCTAAAACATAGAATCCAATTGTAGCATTATCACAGATAGCGATATACACAAATACTAATATAGTAAGGTGCAGTTTCTCATTTCCCAATCAGCAACAAGTGTATAACTTACAAGAAAAGTCCCTAATGATTCAATTGAAGAATTGCTGCCCACTTCCAGAGTATCATTCCCAACCGGCACCATAGATGAAGCCTTCATTAATAATAATAATAATAATAATAAATAAAATAAAAAAATATAGGCATGGCTTTGATAGCATGTTTTGTCAGCAAAATGGAGTGAAAACAACCTGAAAGGTCTTTTGGTCAAGACCGCAATGAATCTGGTTTAAGTTTGGTGAGTGAGCTTTCTTCACCCAATTGGTTGACTCAAATAATCGCATATTCAAAGATTAATCCTTATGACATCGAGAATTATGTTTCCATTTGCAAATATATCCATGAACTGAATACCTTGGAGGTGTGCCATATGAATTAACTAAATGTGAACACCAGAACCTCCGCTAAGGTAGTGCTGTGAGCTCTGTTTTATTGCACCAGCATATGCTATCTTTACAATGGTTGGATTTACTTAGTAAAATTAGCAGTTTTCAATCAAGAAAACTAAATGAATCAAGGATTTAGACAGATTTTGATTCTCAACAGTGAATCATGTTTTGGCTTAAATTCTGTTACAAACACAGCTTCCTATATTAACTAATAAGAAACAAACTTCATACCATGTAAGAAGTCAATAAATATAAAAGATAATATTCATTGTGCGAAACGGAAGTTTAATCTTCAAGTTTGATGCAGAACACTTTCAGACAGTTACTTTGCCAAAAGGTAGTCTTTAGGGTTTAATTTATTTAGGAATATTTGCAGATAAACCTACACATTCTAACATAATTGAACTTGTACCAATATTTTTGAAATATTTATAAAAATATCTATCTTAAGTCAAATATTTTTAAAAAGCCAAAATCATCAATTTTCAGAGGTTGTTTTCAATGCAATTACATCTCATGATTTTTTAGAGAATAATTGTTTCACTCTAGGAGATTTAGACAGTTTTTCTAAAGCTATAAACATCGTTTATTAATTTCAAAACTAAAAGGTTTTTGGCATTTTTAAAATATTTTGAAAAAAGCATATCTATTTTTGTAAATATTTCAAAAACATTGGTAAAAGTGTAAGTATGAGTAAAAAGTGCAAGTATATCTACAAATGCACCTTTCTTTTATACGTATTTAGGATTTTGGACATGTTATTACATATTTTGGGTTAGTCGTCAAGTAATCAAAACAAAGTGACTTAGGTGTTGTTCATATGGATGAAATTGGAATGGAATGTAACAAAATGGAAAATATAGAGATGATGTTAGCCACAAAGTGAATCAAGTTAAAATAGATAAGTAAATAATTGTTAAAAATATAGGTAATGATGAAAAAAAGTGGAGTTGGTATGAAAAGTACATGTTATGTCAACCTTGGAAATTATAATGTTCACTAGAATAGGAATCCATTCTACTCAAGGGCTGATCATTTGGGTGTATGTAAAATAGCTGTCTATTATATGGATCTACTAAGAGCAACTTTGATTGTTACTTACAAGAGACAAATCCAAGACTTGATCAGAC
>JAYJMB010014177.1:0-12998 GCA_036873735.1 Pouteria campechiana
GGAGTTTCACATAGAGGAGGGATCTTCGTGATGCGTATCCTGCGTTTTAGGATTTCTCGGGATTTTGGGAGAGATCCCAGAATCAAGAGTACTCTGACGTGGCGAGTATGCCAGCTCATCTGCTGACGTATGTTAGAGTTCCCTAACAATGCTGTTTTTCTAATGAGCTGGAATTTTATAGGGTTTATCGGCCTGGGACCCACTAGAAGGACGACCAGGATCATAAATTGTTAAAGGACGAACGGCTATATTGTAATTTGCAGTAGTTGTGGAATATCACGTCCTTAATATTTGGACTTGTTGCGGAATGTAAACCCCCAAAAATCATTCCATAACAGGCTGCGCCGAGGCCTCGCTTGGTAATCAGAAAAAGAGGTGAAATTTTTCTTTTTAATTTTTTCTGTGCTTTAATTAATATTACATTTTCTTAACTTCATTCTAGCAACCATACATTTTCACCCTTATTACCACTATTCGAAATTATGATCTCTATTTTTTATTTAAAATTTATTTTTTTATTCACTTTAAATTTTAATTATTATTCTAATTTAGTTATATTATTTCTTCTTCATTTCTTTAAATATAACTTTAAAATTTTGTTCTCCTTCTCTGTTCTCTTTTCTAAAACATCTTAGGGTGCACTTAGGAAGTGGGAAAAGAGGTAAAAAAAAATTATTTTATTTTATTTTTATTTTGTTTATATTTTCAATCATTATTCACTATCTTTTCTTACAAAAAGATGAATTATTTTATATTTGTTTATTTTATTTCTAATAATTATCTTCTATTAGATCACAACATCATTTCTTTTTCAATCAATTTTTTTTCACCTGCTCTTATCCGACCGTGGATCTTATAGGCAGGGCACGGCCTCCTTCCGTGGGTTGGGATGGAGCTCCCGCCTCTAGTTGACCGACATCCTTTCTTGGACGCGACTTATCTGTAACATTACAACGGTGTAAAACATTAAAACATAAATTTTTTACGTTAATATAAAGAACCATCCAAATGAGATATCAAATGATTCTGGCCAAAGCAAAAATGATAAAAACTGAATATTTACTGAAAAATTCATACATGGACCATTTTTTCAAGATGAAAAACTCCATATTGTGTTTGTAGGAGATCATCCAGTCTCATATAATTATGTCATTTCATTTTTGATGTGGACGCAGCAATAAAACTGTACGATAGCCGTTTCGTTTAGAAATGGACAATTGTAATTTCACGTGGTTCTCCTTTCTATTGTCAATTTGTAGGCCCGAATTCGAAAGGTTAGGAATTAATGGGTCAGGAATCAAGTTGTTGAAATTTGCAACATCCATATTTTGATGTAGATTGGGATTAATTGGTGATAATGTTGATGATGTCGATCCCTAATTCATCAATTAGATTGCAATTGCGTGATGGGCACAGCAACTTGGAGCACAGAATTTTCACCCTCTTTACAACAGATAATTAGAGCAATGGTTATGATAACCTTGATCTCTGCCTCACAAAACACGACCGCCATTTAACAACTAAACTAAGTGGAAAAAACGGCCACAAAAAATCAAAAGGGAGCGAACGAAAGGGATGAACGCACGCATGGAGATTCTCTCTGTCGGAGGTTCGAGAATGGACATCTACGGCTAAGGAAGAATGAAAGGAAGTCCATTACTGAGAAGTTGTGATCTCATCTCGTCTCACCATTGATCAGGCGAAATTCCTTTATCGATGGGTTTTATTTTGGATCTCATGATCAAGCACTTCAAATAACTTCCCACGTCTGACATGTGTAGATTGTAGAGGGATTAGATGAGGTGAGAATTATGCACCAAAGCCACGTTATACAGTTTAGGTGAATTTAACCAAATGTAATATTTTAAATATTATTTATTTCTTTAATCAGAAGCATCATTTAAATGATATATTCTAGCGGGCCACACCGAAGAAAACTATACATGGTGGAGGAGGATTTTATGTTTGGAACTATTACACGACTACAATCGATCTATATTATATAATAATTATTTAAATTATTAAATATATTTTGACTAAATAAATGAATACGGGGAGTTTTATTCTCATAAAAGTAGCGGGCCATGTTAGGACTTTTATAATAAATATATAATGTCTACAGTTTTAATTTTTATTTGGTGTAACCCACTTTAATGTTTGATTTTAGATGATTAATATTTAAAATATTTTACTCGATAAGATGGACCCAAAATGCAATATACGGGCGGCGTAATTTTATATCATATGGTTGACGTCAAGTCTCATTCTCATTTGTGTGTGCAGCGACCAGAATCCCACGCGATCCGTGAAGATATTAAAAATAGATTTTGTAATTTTCTAAAGTAGTCTTAAGCAACGCACATTGCTGATTGGGCCAGTAGAGGGAAGGTATACATCTCCTGCACCGCTTCAATTGGTATTCAAGCTCTGGTTGAAGAAAACAGCATGACCGATTCCAAAATATCCTAATAATTTAGGAAGGAGAAAAAACAATCGATGGAGGAATACGGGAATATAGAACTCCCAAAAGTCTAAAAAATAAAATAAAATAAATAAAAATCATGCTGTTAAGATGCATTCTAATTCCCGTTATATTAGAAGCATTGATTTGCTGCGAAAGTGCCGCTTGCATCCGCCGAAGATAATGACCCAAGAAAACGATGATACCAGTGGAAAGGAAAGTCTGACACGGCAGCGGCCAAGACTCCCCGTAAAGGAAGAGGTCAGTGCCGTTGATCAGCTGTTAACCGCGTTGACCGTGATGTTCAAGGGTTAGGGTAGGAGAGGTTTCCATGAGAAGACCAAAGATTGGCAAACAATAGCTGATGTGTATTTGGAAGAGCAATGACAGTAAATAATGAATAGGATAATATTGGCTACATCTAATGGCTTCGGAAGCTTCAGCAATACCAGGAGCAAAAGGTAATACTCTACATTGAAGATAACGACAGTCAACTATTAATTAAAGCCAAACTGCCGAAGTACCAAAACTAGCCCAAGATGATGTGTTGAAGCAATGGTGCTGTGCTGGGAAAAATGGAGATAAGGTCATAGGATTACAATGATGAGGATAAGTTTAGTTAACAAAATACTTTCTCATTAAGGGAAGTCCACGTAAAAATTGAAATCAATAATATGTAAACAGGGATGAAAAATTAGTTTCTTTGTTTCATCAAAAGCAATTTATTTGGTAATGAATCTGTGAATTAGAATACTCAAGGTTAAACAAATAGGAAATTATTGACATCTTTATAGTTATATACCACGCATTTTCATAAATAATTAATTCGTAATTTTGTTTTAAATTTATTTAATATGTGATGGAAAATAAAAAGCGTAATAATCCAATTATCAAGTCTACAATTAGCAATTTAATTATCAAATTCTGTAGAATAATTTCTATCAATCAATTTGATTGTATCCGCACAGCGTTAACGTTTATGCTGGAGCATAACGAATGAAATATACATCAAATATTACAAGTAGGGGTCACACCAAATATCACAACAATAGAAAATTTGAATATACTAATTTTAGAATATTTCTCCAATACAAGTATTTGGATCCACAAAGGTTATGATTACTTTAATTTCAAGACATGCCTTAACAACGTTATAATTTAAAATTATTTAACTTATTTATAAAATTTCTATAACTTTACATTAACGTCAAGGCATAGAAATATTCAACTAGTTCCATATAAATATTTTTCAGTATTTTATATATTTAAAGGTAATTAGTTAATGTACCAAGATACACTATGTACCCACCATGTCAGTATTTCATTTAAATTTTATTAATTAGATAAGTCTTGCAATTTATGAAAATAGCGTAAAAAGAGTTACAATTCACATTCACGTGAGTAAACCTTCATTTCGTAAGTACATGGCTTCTAATTTCTCATTTTTAAATATGTTAAAAGGAAAAGGCATGATGTAAATTACCATAATATTTATTATAGCACAACTGGCAGTCCCTTAAATTTAAACATGAAAACAAATTATTAGAAGAGTAGCTAGCACATCCAAGCCTTTGATAGGTTGTTTGGCCACTTGGGCAAGATCGGTGATACCTGGATCCTGTGGGATCGAAATCAGAACTAGGCCCCACACTTCTTGTTGGACGGATCCCATGGTACCTAATATTCTAAATGTAATTTAGGTTGTTAATATTAAAAATTATCAAAATCAGATATTCAGATGAGCCACATCATATAAAAAATCTAAAAAGTATATATTTATTAGGAAAATCCTATCATGTCTCACTTGAAATTGTATGCAAATTATTTTGTTAACCTTTATAGTTAATGGGAAATAATCTAATGTAGCTTGTGTAAAAGCCATTTAATGGAGTGGGCATTATCTAGGCTGTCCATGGTACACTACAAGCGAGTGAGGGAGGGAGTGGGAGGCTTTTGACTCTGTCACACATGTCACACCTACTTCTCATCTTTCCCACCCCCCTCTTCTTATCTTCCCCAATCATGCAAAGGAATTGCTAGAAAATTAGCACAAGAAAAAGTGACTCAAACCTACCCTTGTCTAATTCGGTTTTCCTTTACCGAAAGCTGCTCACAAAATTTTCAAATCATGACGCATATATGTTATGTGCCCAAGCCCAAATGCAACCATTCACGCCTGAAGATTCGACCCACAAAGTCCAAAATTCCCCATAATGCAGACCAAGTTTGAAGTCATTCATTACGGTAAGTCAACATTCTTCTGGAGATTATCATAACATGACACATGGCATACCAATCTGTGGGACATCATTTTCCTTACATAAGAGAGTCTATAATAAAGGAATCCCCAAGAAATATTTGTCATTCATAGCAATTCACTTCTCATAATCAATACAAAAGAGGGAGAAAATTCTTCATTTGTATTACTACAAAACTATATTTAGTTGCGTAGGGAAATTCGTCTTTAAAAGCCTTCCACTCTTGGATTCCCTTCTTTGCAACTCTTGCTCACTCCTCTCTCAACTATAGCGAAGAACATCCTAGTCATGGGTAGAGCCAGATACATCGGCTACCGCACCGTTTTGCAGCTGTTGCTCAGAGGATTTAAGGCAATCGTCATCGACAATCTCGACAATTCCTCCAAGATCGCAATAAAAAAAACTCACCAAGCTCGCAGAGGATTTCGAGAAGAATATGACCTTCTACCAGGTGAGAAAGGACTTCTGGAAATGTCATTTCAATCTTGAACATAACAGAATGTAACGTTGCAAACTGAACAGTTCAATCAAGTTCAAAATATTAACTCTGGATATGAAGATTATAAACTCAGACATGACTATTTAACTCCGACCATGACGAATTGTGCTTAGAAATCAATGAACTTTTACTCATCTTCCTCATCATCTTTTTTTAATCATAACCATCAATTAACATCTCAAAGTCAAGATGATGTTATATTTCCTTGTTTATATTTCAAAAGGGAATTCCCGATGTCTGTAATTTGCTATCTTCTTAGATACCTTGTTGTAAATATAGACAGAGCTCACTTAAAATTATGCCTTCCATGCAGTATAAAATGCAATAGTTGAAAACTACTTAAATAGGAGCTAAATCAAGAACCATGACAATGAAGAACATAAATATGAGTACTATGAAACTGAATATTGGTAACAAGTCATCAATTTATCATTCCATTAGCTTAAAATGAATATCAAAATAAGGTGAAATTGTAATCATGCGAATTGATTTTTATCTTTTACTGGGGAGGAGATGAGTCATAATTAGGTAACTAAACCATCTTACATGTAGCATCCAAGAATAGAAGGCTTTTATAGACGGATTTCCCTATGCAACCAACTATAGTTTTGTAGCGATACAAATGAGAAAATTTCCACTTCTTTTTGGGTTGATTGTGTGACATAAACTGTTGTGAATGACAGATTCTTTCTAGGGATTCCTTTATTATAGACTCTCTTATATAGGGAAAGTGATGTCCCACAGATTACTATGACATATATTATGCTACAACAATCTCTAAAAGAATGCTGACCTACTTTAACGGATGGCTTGAAACTAGGTCTGCATCATGACAAATTTTGAACCTTGCGGGTCGAATCTTCAAGCATGGACGATTGCATTTGGGCTCGGGCATATAACGTATATGTGTCATAATCTGAAAATTTTCTGCACAGCTTTTGGTAAAAGAAAAGTTAATTGGACAAGGGTAGGTTTGAGACGCTTTTTCTTCTGCTCATTTTCTAGTGATTCCTTTACATGGTTGGGGAAGATGAGATGGGGGGAGGGGGGTGTTCATCGCTCATCTAGTTAGGAAAGATGAAAAGTAGGTGTGATAGGTGTAATTGAAGGAGATGGGAAGCGATCGTTGTTGGCCCATGTGTGCATGTTTCCCTTTTCTTGGAGCCAGAGTCAAAAGCCTCCCACTCCCTCCCTCCCTCATTTGTAGCACCCCATGGTGGACTAAGATAATGCCCGCTCCATTAAACGGCTCTTACGCCAGCTACACTAAAATATTGAGTATAGTAGACTATACTATATCATTTCCCATAGTTTATATATATATATATATAACAGTTTGGATAATAAATAACATATATTATGTTATATTTATTATGCAAAAGTTTCAGCCGTTAAAAATGCTATATTGCAGTTTTCTATGATTTTATCCACTTAATGTCTAAATTTTTGTTAGTATGAAAGTTAATATTATTTAAAATATTTTAATGGATTAGATACTTCCAACGAGTAGTTTGGGCCCAGATATATTTCGGGATCCCACGCAAAGCCGCTCCCCACCTGGGCAATCCGGACTAATCTTCGTTTGAACTTAAAAAAGGAATAGTACACAAATCGGGATTCGGGAGTACGTGGGTCCATATTTAATACTATTATTTCTTGTACCATGACCCGCCCACGTTAATGCGGTGCATCAATAGATAAATGGTCGAATATTCTTGCCATCTTGATGTTTCCAATTTCACCATCCTTAGAAGATTCTTTATTAGTTTGTCCTTTATTTCTAATCTTTTCTTATTGTCTTGTTATTTCTTCGTGGCCCCACTTTGCCACTAATTAATGGTATACACATATTGCTGACGTGAACGGTTCCGTGCGTGCAACGAAATTGTAAAGTGTTTTAAATCATTGATCAGATTATACCCTTTAAGAAGAAAGTACAATAACAGTACAAATGAACAGAAAATAAAAGCATCGGTGCATTGGGCACTTCCTACACTTGCCCTTAGCTAGGTTATTTCAGTGACTTAAAACAGTTTCTGTGACAAGTATTAAGCAGTTTGATGAGAATAAAGCAAAAAATTCTGGTATGTTGACCAGTTTATTGGGCTAAAGTTTATTTTATTTAAAAAATGGACAACCAAAATGTCACTTTCGATAATCTGAATCCATCCTAAAATACATGGATCTTATACCTTTGATATAACCATATTAAACAAGGTGGACCTATTCCAAAGTATTATTGTAAATTAAAAGCACGAACCTAAAATGATAAACCAAACAACAAAAAATTCACAAACCATGTGGGAATGAAACCCATTACTTAGCCATTTCCCAAAAAAAAAAAACACAAAAAGGGCATGTTGCATGAATTAAAAAGGGTGGATCTGTTACAAAATAATATTATAAATTAACAAAAGCACGAACCTAAAATAATAAACCTAAAAATAAAGAAGTCACAAACCATGTGGTAACGAAACCCATTACTTAGCCATTTCCCATAAAAAAAGGGCATGTTGCATGAATTAACTAAAGTCTTCCGTTTGCAGTAGGTTATGATGCCATTACATCTTGAGTCTTGCATGCTTTAAAATAATGAGGGGTTTACTTAACCCCATACTTGAGAAACTAAATTACGCAGGCTTTCGAGAATGAAATTGAGTTGGTTTGAAGTCTGGGAACCCACCTCGAATTTTTTTTCACACGACAAACAGACAAACACTTAATACCGTTCGGACAGAGAACAGAAGTTGTTGCAAATGAAGGTGTGGTAACCTAGCTGACTCAAGTATCATCCTAGACTTTTCTCGAAGAGAAGCAAATGTATGTCGTCTCTGACTCCATACTATGGGCCTGAACATGCACGCTGGGCTTCCGCAGTGAAAGCAAACATACCTATTTTAGGTGTTTTTGTTGGTATTGGTGCAAATTGGGTCGAGTTTAGCCCGGCCCAACCTCAAAAACCAGTATTAGCGTTGGCTTTTTTAAAACTCAAGTTTTCTAAATTGGGTTTAACCTAACCAAATTTTCGATCAGGTTAAGGTTTAATGGAACCCAAAAAACCCAACCCTAACCCAAAATTACTATATATATTCCTTAGTATATGTTCTTTATAAATGAAATTTATATCTTGACTTTATTTTGTAAAATTTATTGCATTAATATATCTTTATATCCATGTCTATTATTGTTGAAACTTGTCCATGTAAAAATTATTTTTAAAATTTTAAAAAATTTGTTGTGTTCTTGGAATATTTTATAAATTGACAATCTTATGTTTGATTTCTCTACTTTATATTATATATTTTTTGTGGATATTTTGATACTACTTTTTAATTATATGCTAATTTAATTGATTAAATTTTAATGATTTAAAGCTTTTCTTAAAATAAAATATGAAGTATAAAAAAATTTGAATTGAAAATCATAGGTAAAATAAAGCTCAATCTGAAGTTTAAC
Source organism: Pouteria campechiana (assembly GCA_036873735.1). Classification (NCBI taxonomy): domain Eukaryota; kingdom Viridiplantae; phylum Streptophyta; class Magnoliopsida; order Ericales; family Sapotaceae; genus Pouteria; species Pouteria campechiana. Next base: position 8,675 of record JAYJMB010014177.1, read on the forward strand.
TTGAAGCTTAACCCGAAACTCAGATCAACCCTGAATTTAACCTGAACCAAAAAATAATAAGTTTAGAGTTAAAATTAGGGTTTAAGTTCTAGGTTTTAGAAATTGAGTTAGGATTGTAATTAACTATAAGCCAAGTCAACCCAACCCACGTTACACAGTTTTTCTGGGAATAAGACAACCATACATTTAAGATTCCTGAGATAATGTTATAGAATTTATGGTTGGATTGAAAGTAGAAACTAACCTAGTTAAAAACATGTAGAAAAAGCGTTCAGGCAACCCGTTTGTAAAAAGATAATTTCTCAGTGACAATGACACAACCAAATCGTTAATGTCGCCTTTATTTCCGTTGCGAAAAACTTGTTGCCCGCGAAAAACTTGTTGTGGGCAAGTCGTAACGCAATTTTTTGCGTCCTTGCTCTTGAGGTTGGCAACAAAGAAAAGAGGTGTAATTCTGTTTTTTCCTTTTTCTCAATCCTTTTAATTGGTGTGATTTGTAGTTATCTCAACGATCCTATTTTTCCTGTATTATTATTATTATTATATATTTTTTTAATTATTATCTTTAATTTTTTATTTAAATAATTTATTTATTCTATCTTTATTCACTGTAGTTTCAGTTGTTAGATTGTCTAGTTACATTATTTTCTCCCTTTTTTTGTTTTTTTCAAATTTTATTTCTCCTCTTTTTCACCTCCATTCCCAATTCTAGACAAATTAATGTCTTCGAGAATTCACAAAATAAAAAAAAAAAGAATAAAAAAAAAAACGATTACTTGAGGCGACAGTCCGGGACTCCGTTGAATCGAGCCTTCTCATTTCGTCGAGACGGGCTACACCCTGCATCCTGCAGGCCCTCTTACCGAGCGTCGATTCTCTTGACTCGTCCAGAGGCTTCAGATATTCGGTGCATCTGTCGGCTTCTTTTGGGCCTAGTTATCTGGGCTTTTTAGCTCCTTTAATGCGGCCTTCTTTTGACCCGTTTAGATAGCAGAGAGGACTGAGGAGTAAATGCAGACGTAGCCATCATCAAAGGATGAGTCTTAAAACTGGTGCAATAGAGCTTGGTTGGCTCTCCTCTCTTTGGTGCTCAAAGCCTCAAACTTAGAAACAAATAACAACATAAAATCAAGCAGAGCATAATTTAGGAAAAGTACAGTTGATTACCTCATTTCTTATCCTTTACTACGAAGTGGCTTAATTCCATCTTTAGATGAATTTCATCTAGTAATTCCCCTCCCCACCCAACCACCCCCCCTCCCCCTTCAAAAATCTCTCAAGAACCCCTGTTGGAAGAAAGTCTCTCTTATATTTTGGATCTTTGGTCTCAAATTGGTTTTGCCTTCAAAAGTCCCGGATGCAAAATTACTTGTACATAGTTCAATTAAATATTTTGTCGAAACACTCAGTTTCAATGTTTTACCAAGTCTGAATATGTCATTTGTGCAATGTAAAAACTAATAAGTAGTAAAACGAAACAATATGCATGATAATATCTTGGCCCAAATGCTTAATCGGACGAATCCTTGGCCATCGTTAGCACCTGTTTCGTGGATCAAAATCTCCTGATGGATCACCCGGATCAGGACGCATTTCTATGCGCTACTTTGTGAAATATATAAATTATTAAGATCGCTCCACGAAAATGGTGAAATGTTATAAAATTTTGTAAAATTATACATCAAAGTGAGATAAATAATTTCAAAGGTATGGATGTTTGATTACATACTCTTTGAGACTCATAAATAAAGATGAAATTTTAAATAGTAATTATTAACTCTCAAATAATTTTAATTTTAATTTTACGGTTGATATGAGTATTTTAGTAAGATAATCTTTGAAATCCTAAGTAAATAAATGCTCGCAAGTACTATAGTTTGTTTTGATTTCATTTAATCATTCATGGTGAACCTAAAACAAAAAAGTTTTACTAAGATTATGATACGGAAGTTCTATCAAATCATTACTCATATATATTGTCATGACTTGGCTCTTCACTCGTGGCGCCGTGAAGAGCTGGCATACTCGGTGACCGAATGCAGTCCTGGCCACTACGTTTAATTGGTAAGAGGTACCGTTATAAGTACCAATAAAATCCTTAATCAGAGGTTCAAATGTAGATGATACAAATAAAGCCAAGTGACAATGCTTGAGTAGTGGGGCCACCTAAGAGGACCCCCGTGGGGTTGAGAGGGGCAGGCTAGAGAGGGCTGCCGCCAGATCTTCACGGCCCTGGTGAGGGTTGGGTTTGGAAGTAAGTGACAGCAGTTAAATATTAAATAAAAGAAATTGTGAAAGAGTAAGAGATGGATAAATTATTCTTCCTGTGTATTCTATTCTACTTTAGTTTTTGTGTCGTAATTTGCTATGGACTGACAACCTGAGTTTCCAAATTTCTAATGCCACGGACTACCTAAAAACATGGAAAAGAGAACCTAAATGAGATCTATTTGAGTCCGCGATGAAGTATTGACTGAATACAATCCATTCAACATATTTCGTTCAATCTTTTTTTTTTTTTCATATATCTCAATTAAAAATTGAATTGGGCCATGAAGAAGGGGAAATTTTTTATGAGCTCATATTCTATTTTAGATGAATTTTTTCGATTCACCGAAATCTCCAATTGAGATGACTCTTAGAATTTTAGTTAAATACATGTGATAAACATGATCAATGGATTAGATTTTACCTGCACATGTTCTATATGAATAATTTGCATAAGAATTTGCATGGTAATATTAGAGGGAATCAATATTCCAAGCTCTTTCTATGCAACGAATTTATTCAGGGTCCTGTGCATCTTAAAGGCATTGATAGCCTCTGATTCCTCATTACTAACGCAAGGAATGGCGGCAACAAACTGGAAGATATTCAAGAAGTTGATAGCCTGTGATTCCTCATTAATGCATCTCATTAACAAGATCGCTAGTGGTTTGAAAAGATTCTTCTTTTTTTTTTTTTTTTGAATTCTAATTATGCCTATCCTATCTTATACCCTTCTACTATTATCCATTCTTTTTTAAAATTATTTATTTATTCGCTTTATTTTTCCTTTTATTTCTAAGTTATCATTTCCGTCTAAAATTTTATCTATTTGGTAAATGACTTCAAGTTAATTTTAATGTATAAATTTAATTTTATCAAATAATCAATGAATCAAGATAAATTTTAGGCAGATTCTGTACAAAGATTCACCAAATTTAACAGATAGAATAGACGTGAATAAACCAACACTGGCACTTGGGATGTTACCTATGAGCAATGCCCATGGGCAGCGGCCAGTCTCAATGACTTCCAACTGATCTTCAAATTAAGCGGCTCAACTCCATCTGCCTTTAGCTGGACTAAGTTGCATGCTACTTTAGAGGAGTTTCGGCAAGAGAAAAAGGACAGAAATAATTTTACTTTTTATTACTATCTATATTTTAAATTATTAATATGTTTTTTATCATGGATTTTATCTATTTTATTTTTATTTACTTTAACATAAAACTATTATATATTTTTAATATCACTTTCTTTTACACTTATCTAAGCACATTTGAAATTGAGATCCACAATCTAATTAGAATTTTTAAAAAGCTACTTTTAAAATACATAATATAATTTAAATCGATAATGAAATAATTCATCATTTCAGTAAAAATCAATAAGAAAAATTCTTTTTATTACCTTGTGCGGGTTAGATTTTAACAAAGTTAGTAAAAGCTTGGCTTACACCACGGATGGAAAATCTATGATGTAACAACTAGATATTTGGTAGTACTCGGTTTGAGTCCCGGTGTTCTGGTCCGCAGCATCATTCAGGCCAGCGTCACATCACTTTAATTTTCTAATATTCGTATCTATCTAAATATGAGATATCCAATATTCAAAAGTAATGATAAAGTAAAATATCGCGGGTAAATATTCGCATTCTGATATGATGTTTGATTATTTTTTATTTTTTCAACATCTTGTGTCCTAATAGTTCATGGACTCGAGACGTTGAATAATTTTGTTGGTCTCACCAGTAATCCTTAGGCTAGCACCAGGGTATCTACATTCGATTGGTTTAGACAATCCAAGATGTAAAAATCAGGGATTTGTTGTTGAAGATGAGCGCAGCCATACTGCCATGAGCAAATAGGCTGTATGGTCGGTCGGTGCCCCGCGTGTCCTTTTGTTTCTTTTTGTTCGTTGCTTTTGAAAATGGAAAAAATTCGCGGAAAAAAAGAAATATTTTAGAAAAAAAGAAATAATGCGATACAATGTAAGATAATAATTTAAAATAAAATAAATAAAAATAACATAGTATTAGGAATTCCTAACACAAATACCT
>JAYJMB010014177.1:22986-46134 GCA_036873735.1 Pouteria campechiana
TAAGTATCTCTTCGTTGTTGGAAGCACCTTTTTGGCCCAAAATCATGTCAACTACTTATGTCAGCAATCCCAAAGCATACAATACTTGTGGGTTGGGTTTACTTATTTTCATTTATTGAGCAATCGAAATTTTCGGTTAGCATCTCCATTAGGTAGACTAGAATGAAGAATTAATAATATTAATTTAAGCTAATTTCATTGTGGTAATTTGTGCCATTGACGGATCAAGTTAATTTTAGACGAATGCCCATATGAAGATTTGCCAAATTTAACAAACTGGATGGTCGGAGTGAATAAACGCTCGCATACACAGCCGATTCATCATGCCATGAGGGGCTAAACTGATTACTGGGCAGACAAGTCCTTTAGAACCCACGCCCAAAAATAACGTGTGGGTATTCACGCAATATCATTGAGAAATAGTTTGATTAGGCAAATCTCCAAGCATTATGTGGTATCAGTATTAAAATACATGATTAAATAGATGTCATTTCGAGGACGCAAAAAAGTTGAAAGTAAGCAAAGTTGAGTATACGTGGTTTTATTTAAGAGTTTGGATGCAAAAGTTTTAAGAGTAGAAATCTGTTTCCTTTCTTTTTTAAAATTTTTTTTATGTGATATTTATGTATCTCCACCAATTTCATTAATCTTATTTTCCCCACTTATTTCTTATATTTTTATTTAATAATTCTATTTATTTTATATTTATTTACTTTATTTATAACCATTACTCTTTATCCTATTACATTATTTTCTCTTTTTTTTCCTAATCTCTTATTGATTCGTCAATTTAATAGTTTTTATAACCATCTAATGACTTAAAATTTTCATACCGGAAAGGATTAACTTGAGAAAAATATAAGCTATTACGAATAAGAAAATGACAATCTTATACGAAAAAAGTGAAAATTATCTAGAGCAATAGTGATTGATGACTTTGTCTACAGAAATATCATGGCCAATTAGAATCTTATCAGAAGAAATATAAAAGGATTTGATGCAGAATAATCTTAGGGCCAGTTGTTGGGAATAGAGGCAGGCCCCAAAATCTGGGCGAAAGATTTGTTGGTGAGAATCATCCGTTCAGCCTAAGAAATTTCTCCCTTTAGTTTTGCATGTTTCTTTTTCATGTCAATACATCCACCTCAGCATCTACAACAAGTGACAATCGATATATTTATGGAGTTGGTTGCATTCGACGGGACCAGTAATTGTCCACATCGATCATTGAAAGTGGATTGACATGTTCACATCAATTCCATGTGACTTGGGCTGGATACTAAATTGCATGTTACTCTGGTTTTTTTCCCTGTCAAAGGTTGCTGTCTCCAGCATCAGTGGTATAATTAATTGAAGAATGAAAAAATATTACTTTCTAGGATGACATTTTCTTTAGATACCAATCTATGTGGACGAGGTAAATGTTATGATATTTTCGCCCACAATTTTTTACTAAGTACGGTCAATGCGGAAATTCGTTTCATCAACATCATGGGTTACGGCAAAGTCTATTAAAAGTTGCCGTCAAATGTAAGCAATCTTCTATCTTCTTAGGTGGGTCTACCAAATCGTCTCACCACAGAAATAAATTGGAGGGTGGTCATGAAAGCGAAGCACAGCATTTCCATTCCAATGGAACAGCCATCGGTAAGCCCAAGGCTTGTCTGTTCCTTTCTCTTTCATCTCGCCCTTCTCTCCTCTCTAGGCCAGCTTTCAACGCCAGCCAACAACGACACTGACCGACTCGCTCTACTCGCCTTCAGGAGCCGAATAATCGAAGATCCTCTCAACTCCCTGACCTCATGGAATGCTTCTCTCCATTTCTGCCATTGGCGCGGAATATCATGCAGTCTCCGCGATCAGAGAGTAACGGTACTAAACCTCACATCGCTCAAGTTGGTAGGATCCATCCCTCCTCACGTGGGAAATCTCACCTTCCTAACACGATTCGACCTCAGAGACAACGGCTTTGGTGGACAAATCCCGCCAGAACTGGGACGTCTCGCCCATCTTCGGCATCTTGATCTTAGCTACAACTCATTTCATGGACGAATTCCTTCCAACCTCAGCTACTGTTTGGAGCTCGTAGATGTTCGTTTAGGTTTCAATGAGCTTATAGGTGAAATTCCTGCCGAGCTTAGCGCCCTACAGAAGCTCCTTTCACTGTCTCTGTTTATCAACAATCTCACAGGAAGCATACCACCTTCTCTTGGAAATCTTTCATCCCTCGTCCAACTCTCTCTACGAAGAAATAGCTTGGAGGGAAACATTCCCGCCGATCTAGCCCGACTGAAGAATTTTGTGGTTCTGCAAATCGCTGAAAATCAGCTCTCCGGAACAATTCCTCCATCCATCTACAACCTCTCACGCATCCTGCTGTTCTCTGTGTCGTTAAACCAGTTACACGGGAACCTTCCGCCGGATTTGTTCATCCGCCTTCCTAATCTCCAATTATTCTACGTGTCAAGAAATCTGTTCACTGGACCAATTCCAGTTTCGCTAACCAATGCCTCCTTGCTCCAAGAGTTCTATATCACCAACAACGACTTCACAGGTGGAGTTCCTGCAGATATTGGGAGACTGCAATATTTGCGGATATTCACCCTCGGAGGCAACAGACTTGGAACAGGGAAGCAGGAGGACTTGAATTTCTTGGAATCGCTGCCCAATTGTACTTACTTGGAGAAGTTTGGATTCCATGAAAACAGTTTCGAAGGTGTGCTACCCCATTCCATTGCTAATCTCTCCACCCAACTGAACTGGCTGGCGATGGGATATAACCATCTTTATGGGAGCATTCCCGCGGGGATTGAAAATCTTATGAGCTTGAACCAGTTGAATTTGGACCATAACAATTTCACTGGTACAATTCCTTTTAACATTGGAAAGCTTCAAAAAATGAAATATTTGGACTTGTCAGGAAATAAATTATCCGGACAGATTCCGTCATCCATCGGCAGTATGACTGAACTGATAAAGCTTTACTTGCAAGAGAATGGCTTTTGGGGAAGCATACCTTCTAGCCTTGGAACTTGCCAAAAACTCGAAGTTCTGAACCTTTCTCAAAACAGTCTTAGCGGTACTATCCCCAAGGAGGTGCTTGGCCTCTCGTCTTTGTCCATCTCCCTCAACTTGGCCAGAAATTCGCTGATTGGAACCCTGCCAACCGAAGTGAGAAACTTGAAAGCTCTTACAGAATTAGAGATATCACATAACAGATTGTCTGGTGAAATTCCGGAGACACTGAGTGCATGTGAGAGCTTGGAACGCCTGTGCATGGAAGGTAATTTCTTTAATGGGACAATTCCCCTGTCCTTGAAAACCTTGAGAGGTCTAGAAGAGCTGGATCTGTCAAGAAACAACTTGAGTGGGCAAATTCCATCATTTCTTGAGGGTTTTACCTCCTTGAAGAAACTAAATCTGTCTTTCAATGATTTTGAGGGCCAAGTACCCATCGCAGGTGTGTTCATAAATGCCAGTTCCATTTCAATATCTGGGAATGCAAAGCTCTGCGGAGGTACACCAAAACTAAACTTACCAAGTTGCATTGTCCCTCGATCCAAACGGCAAGGAACTCGTCTCAAAGTACTAATACCAGTCATAGTGATTACCACATGCTCTATTTTATTCTTCGTCTGCTTTCTTGTACTCTGTTGGAGAAGGAAATCAAGAAAGAAACAGTCGCCTGAATCTTTGAAAGGCCATTTCACTGGCGTTTCCTACACCGAACTTCTTAATGCGACTCAAGGGTTCTCTTCAGAAAATTTGATTGGTGCGGGGAGCTATGGTTCGGTGTACAAAGGTTATTTTGTTCAGGATGACCAGACTGTTGCAGTGAAAGTGCTTAATCTTCAGAGAAAAGGAGCATCGAGGAGCTTCCTTGCGGAATGTGAGGCATTGAGGAATGTCAGGCATCGGAATCTTGTCAAGATCATAACATCTTGCTCAAGCATGGATTACAATGGGAACGATTTCAAAGCGCTGGTTTTTGAGTTCATGCCAAATGGAAGCTTAGAAGAGTGGCTGCACCCAAAAGACGGCCGAGTCCGGAATTTGAGCCTTATTCAGAGGTTGAACATAGCCATTGATGTGGCATCTGCTTTGTATTATCTTCACCATCATTGCCAAACGCCCATTTCTCATTGTGACCTCAAGCCAAGTAATGTTCTTCTTGACAATGACATGGTTGCGCATGTTAGTGATTTTGGCATTGCAAGGTTTGTGCATGAAGCTGTTGATGATCGAACTACAAACAAAAGTGACTCCATTGCAGTCAAGGGATCCATTGGCTATGTTGCTCCAGGTAATTGATACAATCATTCTCTTTTAAATCGCCTCCTTCGTTTCTTCTTATTTCATCAATTCTATGAAACTAATTCAAGGCTTCAATTGTGTTAATTAAATTACAAATAGGGCAGATTTTGCATTACTAGATATGATTATGAATGGGCACAATGAATTCACAGGGATATTTTTGTCCCATGTCAAAAATTTTAATGGCAGTTTTTTTTTTTGGCTCACGTTAATAACAGAGGCATTTTTGAAATATGCCCCAAACATTGGGTACAGAAATGCAAATTTGAAAATTAAGGAATAGTAACAAACTTCAGGGCAAAAATGTAAATTACCCCTGTTATGGGAACAGGACAATTCCAATTGTGAGGTGGGCCACACCATATGAAAAAGCCAAAAAGAAATATCAAATTCATTTGGGTCCACCTGATAGTTGTGTTTTTATGAATTTTAGAGAGATGTGATGTACAAACAAACCATCGGTAGACGGTGGGCATTTCTTGCATATCACCTGTTTTCGTGCAAACTCATTTGGCAACGTATGCTTGTTTCCATAGCAAAATTTTGTTGGTGTCATTTCGTATTATGATTTCATCGAATGAGACAAGCTTTAAGCTGTGAAGTTCTTCCAATACAATAACCTTAAATTCCTGTTATTTATTTATTGTTTCATACATCTCGTGCTTATTTAAAACATCTGATTTGCAGAATATGGCGTTGGCGGCAACGTATCTACGTTGGGCGACGTTTACAGCTACGGAATTCTTTTGTTGGAATTGTTCACTGGAAAAAGGCCAACTGAAGACATGTTCAAAGATGATCTTGGCATTCATGAGTTCGTCAAGATGGCATTGCCGGGTCGAGTGCTAGAAATAGCAGACCCAAAGCTGGTGAATGAACAACAGCAAAGGGAAGTAAGAGGAGCAGAAGAAGAAATGCCAATCAACCTTCTCAAGAATCTGGGAGAAGAAAACAGTGATGTATACAAATGTGTGGCTTCAATTTTAGATGTTGGAGTTGCTTGTTCCACACCATCGCCTGGAGAACGGATGCAGATGAAAGATGTAATCAATATCGTGCACGCGACGAGGGATGCATTTCTTGGAGTCGGGATCTACAGGAGATGATGGCTAAGTAGGTACAAATGTTGTGGGGCCTATTGCTGTGGGTACTAAGCAGATTATGTCCACCTGCAATTTTTCATGCCCTGCTGGAATTGGATTGAAAGCACTTGGAATTGATTTGGACGTTGCATGCAGTTGTACTCCATTTCTCTCTTGGTGTGATTCCTGGTCTAATTTATGTAACTCATGGAAGTTATTGTCAGTTATCTTAACAATTGTCCGTGCAAATTTGTTAAAACGGTTTTCTTAAATAAATCAAATATTGGGAACGTTGGATAATTAATTCTCTAGTCTAATTTGTTTAACCAGTTCCATATATGTCATATGTCCAATTTGAAAATTAATGAGAAATACAGTGAAATATATGCATGATAATGATCGAGACCAAAATGCTTAATTGAAGGTTCTCATCGGTATTGTTGACGCCATGATATCTTTTGCTAAATTAATTTCTGCGTCTGTATAAATGGAGGTATCTAACGGTAACAGCTTTTCAAATGTGGAGCTGGTTTCGATTCCCGAATGCAATGATTTTCAACTAATTAGGGCCTTGTTTGATAACAAGCTAAAATATAGAAATCTGTTTTCTTTTTCTTTTTAATTTATTTTAGTTAATGTAATATTTATATATTTCTCATCCATTTCAATAATCTTATTTTCCCCTCCATTTCTTATCTTTTCTATTTAAAAATTCTATCTATTTTGTATTTACTTAATTTATTCATGATCATTACTCTTTACCCTATTGCAGGATTTTCTCTCCTTTAAAAAAAATCTACTTTTTTCTCCCTTTTTTCCTACTCTATTGTTAATTATAGAATTTAATGGGCCTTTTTTAAACTGTTTTATGACTAAAACTTTTCATATGAGAAAATATTATCCAAAGTAAAATATAAGTTATTACGAAAGAGAAAATGGCTACCTTCTTTCAAATTGAAAATTACCTAAAGTAAGGGTGGTTGAGGGCTTAAATATTAAGGTGAGAATCTTTTAAAGTAAATATAAATAGTAGTGTAACTTAGCCTTATGAAACTCAGGGTTTGCCTCAACTCTAAACATGTTTGTAAAACTTTAATCATAACTTTATTTTTGAAAATTAGGCTTAGATTGAATTTGGAGTTGGTTTTCGAGTTGATGAAAATATAGTAATAGTCTGAGTAATTGAAATATCATTATTTAAATTACTTATTTATATTTCAAATTAAGTGAAAAAACAACATATCATTTAATGCTTGAAATTGTTCATTCATGTTTTAATGTTCAAACTAAATAAAAAACTGTTCATTTAAGTTTTAAAGTTCAAACTATATGAAAAATAGTCAATTCATAAATTCATATGTTTAACAAACTTATTGAAACTAGCCCAAGTTGCATCCAGATCTGGAATTAATAATCCGGGACATGACTTTGTAATACGGGTAAGACCCGTAACACCTGCACAAAAGATATTGCTGGTGAGAATCATCATTGCAGCCTTAGAAAATTATGTAAGTGCCAAAATATTTGCAGAATTAGTTGCATCCGATGGAGCCAGTCATTGTCAATATCATTGGCAGGTCGATGGCTAAATGTCGGTTTTACTTTTGCAAATGGTTTCTGGGTCTGACGACATTTAGAAATTACGTGGTTTCACACGTTCAGACCAAAAAGTCTATTGTAATTTTCAATAGCACTTGATGTTAGATGACTGCGTGTCTTCGTAAAACCCCAGTTAAAGGATGCCACGCTGAGAAATTGGAACTACACGGCTGGCGGCCTACATCACTACCACTGCTGTGGAGGAACATTCATCCACCATCCTATCTTAGCATCAGTTGCAAGATTATGCAACTGTATTGTATTATACTAAGGCTCTTTTTGGCTGCGCTATAAGCACTTTCGCAAAAATGCTATTGCATAAGCACATTTAGAAAAAATAGTAATTTATAGTTTCCACCAAAACATAAAAAATGAGCTTTTAGTAGGAAAAAAAATGCACAATCAAACTAACCTTCTGTGCCTCCAAAAAAAGTGATTTAACTCCTTTACAATGGGCATCCAAATCAAGCCTAATTAAGGTCTTGTTTAGTTGCAAGCAAAACGTAAAAATCTGCTTCCTTTTTTTATTTATTTTAATTAACTTGATATTTACATATTTCCCCTATTTCAATAATCTTATTTTTCCCCCTTCATTTATCTTTTTATTTAAAAATTTTATCTATTTTGTATTTAATTTATTTATGATCATTACTCTTTGTTCTGTTACCTCATTTTCTCTCTCTTTTAAATTTCACTTTTTAATCCTTTTTTTCTGCTCTCTTATAAACTCCGGAATTTAACTTTTTTTTTCTTATTTCATGTCTTAAAATTATCATGTATTATCTAGAGCAAAATATAAGTTAATGCAAATTAGAAAATAGTAAGAAAATAGCTACTTCTTGTCGAAGTGAAAATTACCTACAGCAAAGCAAGGGGGAATGAGGACTGAAATATTGTGGCCAGTGTTATCTTTTCGAGGAAATATAAAGGGATTGGGCCAGGTCTTCGTAATACGGGTAAGACCCATCAGACCTGCACAAAAGATATATTATTGGTGAGGATCATCTGTTCAACCTTCGAAATTTCCGTGCGTAGTTTTGAGTCTTTGATTTCTTCACTGATTCAGTCAATGCATCCATTTCAGAATCTTGAATAAGTCGCGGCAATTTATTTCTAAAGTAGCTTGCATCCGACGGCGCCTGTCAATATCACCGACAGGTCGAAGCTAGAAGGCGGTTTTATCTTTGCAAATGGCTTTTGGGCCCGAGGATGCATCGAAAGTGGATTGACATGTTAAAACCAATCGGTCTACCGCCCATGGAATCCGATACCAGATAACATTTTCTTCAAAGACCAATCTACGTCGACAAGGTGAATGTTATGATATTTTCGCCCACAATTTATTTCTCAATACGGTTAATTCTCGACACCATCATAGGTTACAGCAAAGCCAAATTTTTCCCCATTCAAATGGAAATACCTTCTGTAAGCCCAAGGCTTGTCGGTTCCTTTCTCCTGCATCTTACCCTTCTCTCTTCTCCATGCCAACAGTTCACACCAGCTACCATATCAGGCAACAACGACACCGACGGAGTCGCTTTACTCGCATTCAAGAACAGAATAGTCGAAGATCCTCTCAGCGCCCTGAGCTCATGGAATGCTTCTCTCCATTTCTGCCTCTGGCGCGGAATATCATGCAGTCTCCGCGATCAGAGAATAACGGTTCTAAACCTCACATCGCTCAAGTTGGTCGGATCAATCCCTCCTCACGTGGGAAATCTCACCTTCCTAACTGGATTCGACCTCAGTGACAACAGCTTTGGCGGAGAAATCCCGCCGGAACTGGGACGTCTCGCCCTTCTTCAGAATCTTAATCTTAGCTACAACTCATTTCAAGGACAAATTCCTTCCAACCTCAGCTACTGTTTGGAGCTCCAACTTGTTTTTTTAGGTTCCAATAAGCTTATAGGTGAAATTCCAGCCGAGCTTAGCACGCTGCCGAAGCTCCGGGCACTGTCTCTGTTTATCAACAATCTCACAGGAAGCATCCCACCTTCGCTTGGAAATCTTTCAACCCTGGTTCGGCTCTCTCTTAGAAGAAATAGCTTGGAGGGAAACATTCCCGCCGATCTAGGCCGACTGAAGAATTTGGAGTTTCTGCAAATCGCTGAAAATCAACTATCCGCCACAATTCCCCCATCCATCTACAACCTCTCACGCATCTGGATGCTCTCGGTGACATTGAACCGCTTACACGGGAACCTTCCACGGGATCTATTCGTCACCCTTCCTAAGCTCCAATTATTCTACGTGTCGAGAAATCTGTTCACTGGACCAATTCCAGTTTCGCTAACCAATGCCTCTTTGCTCCAAGAGTTCTATATCACCAACAACGACTTCACAGGTGGAGTTCCTGCAGATGTTGAGAGACTGCAATATCTGCGGATATTCACCCTCGGAGGCAACAGACTTGGAACAGGGAAGCAGGAGGACTTGAATTTCTTGGACTCGCTGCCCAATTGTACTTACTTGGAGAAGTTTGGATTCCATGAAAACAGTTTCGAAGGTGTGCTACCCCATTCCATTGCTAATCTCTCCACCCAACTGAACTGGCTGGCGATGGGATATAACCATCTTTATGGGAGCATTCCCGCGGGGATTGAAAATCTTATGAGCTTGAACCAGTTGAATTTGGACCATAACAATTTCACGGGTACAATTCCTTCTAACATTGGAAAGCTTCAAAAAATGAAATATTTGGACTTGTCGGGAAATAAATTATCCGGACAGATTCCGTCATCTATCGGCAGTATGACTGAACTGATAGAGCTTTACTTGCAAGAGAACAGCCTTTGGGGAAGCATACCTTCTAGCCTTGGAAATTGCCAAAAACTCGAAGCTTTGAACCTCTCTCAAAACAGCCTTAGCGGTATCATACCCAAGCAGGTGGTTAGCATCTCATCTTTGTCTATCTCCCTCAACTTGGCCAGAAATTCGCTGATTGGACCCATACCAACGGAAGTGGGAAGCTTGAAAAGTCTTGCAGAGTTGGACATTTCAGAGAACAGATTGTCTGGTGAAATTCCAGAGACATTGAGTGAATGCGAGAGCTTGGAACGCCTGTGCTTGGAAGGTAATTTCTTTAATGGGACAATTTCCCTGTCCTTGAAAACCTTGAGAGGTCTAGAAGAGCTAGATCTGTCAAAAAACAACTTGAGTGGACAAATTCCATCATTTCTTGAGGGTTTTATCTCCTTGAAGAAACTAAATCTGTCTTTCAATGATTTTGAGGGCCAAGTACCCATCGAAGGTGTGTTCAGAAATGCCAGTTCCATTTCAATATCTGGGAATGCAAAGCTCTGTGGAGGCATCCCGAAACTAAACTTACCGAGTTGCATTGTCCCTAGATCCAAACGGCAAGGAACTCGTCTCAAAGTACTCATACCAGTAATAGTGATTACCACATGCTCGATTTTATTCTTCATCTGCTTTGTTGCCCTCTGTTGGAGAAGGAAATCAAGAAAGAAACGGTCGCCCGAATCTTTGGAAGACCATTTCACTGGCATTTCCTATGCGGAGCTTCTTAATGCGACTGAGGGGTTCTCTTCAGAAAATTTGATTGGTGCGGGAAGCTATGGTTCGGTGTACAAAGGGTACTTCGTTCAGGATGACCAGACTGTTGCGGTGAAAGTGCTTAATCTTCAGAGAAAAGGAGCATCGAGGAGCTTCCTTGCGGAATGTGAGGCATTGAGGAATGTCAGGCATCGGAATCTTGTCAAGATCATAACATCTTGCTCAAGCATGGATTACAATGGGAACGATTTCAAAGCGCTGGTTTTTGAGTTCATGCCAAATGGAAGCTTAGAAGAGTGGCTGCACCCAAAAGACGGCCGAGTCGGGAATTTGAGCCTTATTCAGAGGTTGAACATAGCCATTGATGTGGCATATGCTTTGGACTATCTTCATCATGATTGCCCAACACCCATTTCTCATTGCGACCTCAAGCCAAGTAATGTTCTTCTTGACACTGATATGGTTGCGCATGTTAGTGATTTTGGCATTTCAAGGTTTCTTTCTGAAGCTGTTGATTATCAAACTACAAACAAAACTGGCTCCATTGCAGTCAAGGGATCCATTGGCTATGTTGCTCCAGGTAACTGATACATTCTTTTTTTTAAATTCTCTCCTCTTTTTATTGTTATTTCATTGACTCTATGAAACTAATTATACAAAGCTTTAATTATGTATTAATTAGATTATAAATTTTTAGATATATCAACAGCATGAAATTGCTATAGACATAAAATGATAACAGAAGAAGAGAAAAGAAGACAGTTTAATTTTTCAAGCGAGCTTTATGATGTATCCCACACTTCGATGTGCAAACCATTAAAGAACAACTCACAGTTTATAATAAATCTACCTTTTTCATTAAAGGCAAAAACGAAAATAAAAATATCTTAATAAATCAAATTAAATCCCAAGAATCAGAGTGTCAAGTCAAACGATATATGAGATATTTCCAAGTTTTTAAATACACAACATGAATTCACAATGATATTTTTGTCCCTTGTTAAAATTTAATGGCACTGTTTGGGACCGATGTTAACAACAGGGGCATTTTTGAAATATGATGGAAACATTAGTTGGGGACACGATTGCAAAATTCAAATTTAGAGAGGTGAAATTGTAATATTAACAAATTTCAGGACATAGATGCAAATTGCTCCTGTGATGGGAACAGAAAAATTGCAACTATGGGGTGGACCACACTTTATTAAATACCAAATTCACTTGGGTCCACCTGATAATTGTATTTTTTTGTGAGTTTTTGAGGGATGCCGTGGACATACCAACGGTGAACAACACTCAGTTTCTTTCACATCACCAATGAATAAAAAACTAGATGTGGAGATAGTTTTAGTTTTCATGTAAACCCATTT
The DNA here is from genome assembly GCA_036873735.1 of Pouteria campechiana. NCBI lineage: Eukaryota > Viridiplantae > Streptophyta > Magnoliopsida > Ericales > Sapotaceae > Pouteria > Pouteria campechiana. The sequence goes on from JAYJMB010014177.1 coordinate 34,865, forward strand.
GTCCGCATACGTTTGTTTCCATGGGGAAATTTGTGCTCGTGTTGTGTCATCATCGCGTTATGATTTCATAAAGTAAGACAAGCTTTTAAGGTGCCAAAATTCTTTCAATACAATGACGATTACAGTTCTTATTTACAAAACTCCTTAGCTCTTATTATTTATTTATTGTTTCATGCCTTTCGTGCTTGTTTGCAATGATAGAAACATCTGATTTGTAGAATATGGCATGGGAGGCCACTTATCTACGTTGGGCGACGTTTACAGCTACGGAATTCTCTTATTGGAGATGTTCACCGGAAAAAGGCCAACAGAAGACATGTTCGAAGATGGTCTAAGCATTCATGAATTCGTGAAGATGGCATTGCCGGGTCGAGTGCTAGAGATAGCGGACCCGAAGCTCGCGAATGAGCAGCAACAAAAGAAAGTAAGAGGAGCAGAAGAAAAAATGCCAACCACCCTTTTCAACAATCTGGTAGAAGAAAACAGTAATATATCCAAGTGTTTTGCTTCAATTTTTCGCGTTGGAGTTGCTTGTTCCACACCATCGCCGAGAGAAAGGATGCACATGAGAGATGTAGTCAATATCATGCATGCGACGAGGGATGCATTTCTTATGGCAATGTAGCTACATATAAATGGTAGATATAAATGCTATGGCGCCTATAATGCTCTATAGCGGTATCTTTGTTTCTGTTGATTCTGTTTGTAAAGATCCAACCTTGCAAATTATCTGATCAATAGCACTATCATTTTCGTGAAATGCAAAAATGATTCCAAGGGTACCGATTTGTATGGTAAAACCTCACCATTTTTATATATAATAACTTTGTTATAAGATCTAACATCTGAATGCAAAGAATTATTTATATTTTAAATCAATATTTCTTATTTTAGTGTGCTTATTCTATCCTTTCTCTTCTTTTTTTTTACTTTTTATCTTTTCACTTTCACTTCTTGTACTTGTTCCCAAAGGGTCCGTCAGCGCCAGTCCACCTCTTAAATAGGTGCGATGGAAAATGAACCGTAAATAGTCATTGAATGAATTAAGGTGAAGAGAGTCGTAGAGGATGATAATTTGATAATCCGGGGGTGCGATAGTAAGACACATGTCATGCTGCCGAAATCGCTGACGACATTTGTGTTTGTTTGTTTGTTTGTTTTTTATTTTTTATTTTTTTCCCAGCGTCGTCGGAGGCCGACATGGTAGAACTGCCGAAGCAAACGAAAAAAATAGAGGATGTCAAATTTTATGGCAGCTCAGTGTAAACCTTCAACATGTATAATGCATAAAATTTTAAATATTATATTTTAATTTAGTAAAAAATATAAATCAAATAGGTGCCGCATCAAACTAAGCAATAAAAAATTGCGTATTCAACGGTCACACCATCGTATGGCCTATTTAAATGTGTACATGTTTTTTATTTGTAATTATTTATTTGAAAACACATATGCGAGGGATTAGATGATGCATTTCGTACCATATGTATCCAATGGGGCCCCTAAATAATTTTAAGGGCAGCTGGAAAGGCAAATAATTTCAAAGGCAGCTGGAAATTTCCAAGTCGCTGGTGATGGGACAGCGGAGCTATATATTTCAAGGCCGCAGATGGTTATAGGCCTGAAAACACAAGCAAAGTGAATTGAAATGAATGCGCCCGGAAGTATGACAACGGCGATGTCAAAAGAATTTTATGGCACTTACAACTATTTAATTAGGACCATTTTTAGTTTCCTCTCAATTTAGGCAATGATAAAATTAATAATTAGATTGAATTTGAATATGGAAGTAAAAAAAATTATTTTCATGAAAGTACTCTTGTAAAATTATTTTAATTATGTGAAACTTCTCGGTTTACTTTAAAGATGGTACAGGTACATTGAAATTGGGTGGCATTGTCAGAGTTTTCAAGGTTGGATGAAATGATGTCTTCGGTGACAACGAAAAACCTGTCTATGCACGTTCGACTTGTCAACCGTCTGATTGACTTTCGTGCAAGGGTTGGCATAACAAGAGCTGGTTCACAAAGCTGAATGGTCGAGTATCTACAAAAGAGACTTTATAATTTATATAATTATAAATTAGCACTCCTTTTCTAAATATTTATAAAATAGATTCTCTAACTGGAATATTTAGGCTTGTTTGGATTCGTGGAGCGCCACTTAACCATATGAAATGGAAGCTGTACCGGCATAAACTTCCCAACCAACCATTAAATTAAAGCTGTCCATGAATGCGAAAATAACTTTATAAGTAACCGTCGGGAAACATTAGAGACCGGTGAGAAGGAGTAATCAAGCATTAAATTCTCTGTCTCAACTCAATTATATCATGGTGGCTCAGATTTTTCCTTGAAGCATGAGAAGAAGTTTAGAGATGCAAACCAAATAGGTGGAGAAATTTGTCACAACCTAAACAATGGCACGGATGTGCTAGGCTAGTTTTTGTATTTCTTTGGACCTTTGCTTGGGATCCGGCTAAGGGGAGAAAGACTTACACCATTCATTGTGATTAAGGCCAATGATCACTGGCTACTTCATGGCAAGCCTTTCTTATCAAGAAAAGGATGGTTTGAAAAGCATTTCAATAAAAAACAAAATGCTTGTAGTTGCCATATGATAGACTCTGACTTACGTTATTAATGGAGTGTGATAAGCGCTTCCTACCAATATCACTTTACTTCTTCTTCCTTTTGAATGTATGGTCAGGATCAACCCTAATCAACATCGCTTTGCATTCTTTCGAATGATGCAATGAATCCATTTTACATACAGGTGTTTGCTTTTGTGACTTCTGAATTTTTATTGAAACATAATAAATATTTTCTCTTTTTTGACCTACCTCTATTTTAATGAAAAGTGGTCAAATATTAGCGGTAATTATGGATGACTATGGTAATTTCATGAGCTAATAATATGTCCCTAGCAAACGATACAACCTTGGCTGTTCTAGAACGATGCACCAAGGCCTTGCCAAGCAGCCCACTCCTGCCCACTAATTGCTTGTCCATGCCTAGTTATTTTCATTGCATCCTTCCAAGACAAATCCTCAAGCTAACCTCAGCCAAACTTGGCCTTGTCCAGTTGAACATTTTTCTTCCAGGTCTTAATAAATAATTACACATCCATGACACAATAGATATTGTACACAATAGTTATAGGAAAATCATTTTTATTAACTACATCCATGACACAATAGATATTGTACACAAGGCTAATCATTACAAGCACAAACTCATGGCTAAGGTTACATAGGTACGCACACTCAGAGTGCAGATGACTTACATCTAAATCTTGCCTCTTAGAGTATAACCACACCCATTATCTTGAGATCTGCAAACAATACCTTGGTAATGACTGTGGTAAGACGAACCTTCAACCAATCTTTGTGACACCCAACAGGTAGTCCCTTAGAACATGCATTTGGGAAACGACTTCATTCATTTCCACCCGTTCTCCTGGAGATTCTGCAGAACAAACTAGGCCAATTCTAGCCATTGTACCCAAGCAGTCATTCATCTTATTTCTAAAATTAATGCGGCTTACATTAGATTGAGAAGCTTCAACATCTTCTAAGAGTAGCTGTGGATCTGCAATCTCCATCACACCATCAGGCAAAGCCAGTTTAACAAAATGGTGAAGATTTAGATTCTCCTTAAACATGTCATCAGTTGGTTCCTTTCCCGTGATCATTTCAAGCAGAAGAATTCCATAGCTATAAACATCTCCTTTTGGTGACGCCTTACCTCCCATTGCATATTCTGTCATTCATATGTATCAAAGATTGAAAATTAACAATGCAAGTAAATATGTAAATAGGAAATAAATAGTGAAATTAAGTGGGTACAAGCGTTATGAGATTTTGATTTTTAAGAGCCAGAAAATCATTTAGAATTAGCTAAAAATTTTAAAAAAATTGTCTGAAGAATTAAAATAAGGAAATAGATGAAGTTGTTACCTGGAGCAACATACCCAATGGTTCCCTTTATCCCAATCGAGCCGCTATGGGCAACTGCAGATGCAAACTTCGCTAGCCCAAAATCACCCACATGGGCGACCATGTCAGCATCAAGAAGAACATTGCTTGGTTTTAAATCACGATGAAAAATTGGTGGCCGGCAATGATGATGTAGATAGTCCAGTGCAGAAGCCACATCAATAGCTATGTCTAGCCTTTGAATCAGTTTCAAACTGCACCCATTGTCATTTCCATCTTTATGCAGCCACTTGTGCAGATTTCCACTAGGCATGTACTCGTAAATCAAAGCTTTGAACTCATTACCTTTAAAATCAATGCTTGAGCAACAAGTTAATACCTTGACAAGATTTCGATGCCTTATGTTTCGTAAGGCTTCACATTCAGCAATGAAACTTTCAATTGCTCCTTCTTGTAGAATGTTTATAACCTTCACGGCGACATCACTGCCCACGCTACTCAAAATTCCTTTATAAACAGAACCGTGGCTGCCAGTGCCAACCAAATTGCCAGAAGAGAAACCGTTCGTTGCGTTTAAGAGCTCTGCATAGGACACGTCCGTGAATGGATGCTCCAAAGAAGAGGGAGAAGAAGGTTTCCTTCTCGAATTTCTCAGCCAGAAAAGAGAGAAGAAGACAGAGAATAATGCGACGCTTCCTGGAATGACAACAGCTATGATAATTTTTACTTTTGCAGGATGAGAAATTCCAGTTTTTCTGTTAGATGCTCTCTGAATGCAGGCAGGCAAGTGAAATTCTTGAAAACCTCCACAAAGCTTACTATTTCCAAGGACTGAAACTGCACTAGCGTTCCCAAAGATCCCTTGTTTGGGTAATTCGCCCTCAAAATTATTGAAGGATAGATTCAGATGTTCTAGAAGGAACGTTTCCAGGTACTCTGGAATGCTCCCGGACAGGTGGTTTTTTGAGACATCCAAGTACCTCAGTCCTCGAAGTGAACTAATACTCGAAGGGATCGATCCCTGAAAGGAGTTGCCACTCAGTGAGAGAACCTCTAGGCTGAGACAATCACCTATAGAAGCCGGAATTTCACCCGACAAGTTATTATTTGAAACATCCAGACCTTGGAGAGCTTTCAAGTTGCCCACTTCTAATGGTAGGTTTTCAGAGAGAGAGTTATCGTGAACCAATAGCTGAATCAAAGAGGGAAAATTGAACAGTTGTTCAGGTAAGGCTCCCCCAAAGTTATTATTATATAGGTATAAGAACTGCAACTGGTTACAATTTTCGAGACATGAAGGTATTGACCCATCCAGATTGTTTTCAGGTAGAGAAAGAACATACAACTGCGACATGTTGCAAATGGTAGCTGGAATTTCACCTGATAATTCATTTTCTGGCAAATATATCTGTGCCATGTTGTTAAGATTTCCAATATCAATGGGAATAGCACCAGTTAAAATGTTCCGCGCCATATCCAACACTAATAAGCCAGCCAGATTACCAATACTAGACGGAATACTCCCAAATATCTTGTTGTCTCGTAATTGTAGCCACTGTAGTTGTGCTGAAAGATTACCGGTAGACTCTGGCAATATACCACTAAAATTGTTCTGATTTATGTTCAGTACATTTAGATCGCTGCAATTCGCCAAAGAATGAAGAAAACCCAAGTCCTGACCTTTCCCGCTGCCAAGCTGATTGTTAGCGAAAGTGAGCCGTTTGAGGTTTCCAAGGCTTCCTAGATTCACAGGTGGTAATCCTCTGAAATAGTTGTAGTCCAGTTCAACAATTTCAAGGCCCGTGGCATTGGGCAATGAAACCGGTATTGTTCCTGTGAATTGGTTTATTGAAACGCCAAACCATTGGAGATTGGGAAACTTCCAGCCTAAGTCAGACGGTAGGCCTCCATTGAATCCGTTTATTATCACCTCGAAGTGTTGGATAGAGGAGATATTGTAGATTGAGGAAGGAATTGCACCTGAGAACTCGTTGTTGGCAACAGCAAACCACACCAAGCTCCTCAGCTTGCCTAGTTCAGCCGGTATACTTCCCACTAATCGATTGGATGACAAATGAAGATAAGCGAGTGATGAAAGGTTTCCCAATGAGGGTGGAATTATTCCCGTCAGATTGTTGAAGCCGAGTATCAACCAGGTGAGCTTTGATAGAGACTCAAGCTCTGCAGGAATGCTTCCGATCAACTTGTTTCCGTTGAGAAAGAGAGAAATCAACTCCGAACAGTGGGTGAGATTGACTGGAACTTCTCCGCTCAGCGTGTTATTGCTCAGGGAAAGATATTTCAGCCGGCGCAAACGGCCAATCTCTCTAGGAATTGCGCCATGGAACTTGTTGGTTGAGAGATCAATGCGCCTGAGGAAAGTGAGGTTTGCTACGTGGGGCGATATAACTCCGGCCAAGTTGTAGCCCGTGAGGTTCAAAGCAGTGACTCTCTGACGATGCCGGCGGCTGCATGTGATTCCTTGCCACTGGCAGAAGTGGATGGTATCATTCCATGATCTCAAGGATTGGACAGGATCGGTTATCTCATCCTTGAAGTGGAGCAGTGCGTCCAGATCAGTTTCGTTGGAGAAGAAATCTGCAGACGCCAGGTGCTGGACATTCTTGGGAGAGAGAAAGGTAAGAAAGAGCAGAAACCGGCAAAATGCTAAAAGACTGGAAGGCAGGGGATCCATAACTTGGGAATCGGAGCAAGCGACAAGTACGAGTGGGATGAGAGCATATATCATTGGAGAGGGAGGATCATATATACAGACAACGCTCTCTCTCAACGTACGTGTGGGGCATACTAAATAAAAATTATCAAATTAAATATTTAACAAAAACTAATAATGTAACCTACTTAAAAAAAATTATTCATTTATCTATTCTTATATATATATATATATACCACATGGTACAGATCATTTATCGTCCAAACGCAGTTTCGTAGAACCATCCTCTTCCCTCATTTTTTAATGCCCCGCCCTAATGCCTAACTTAGATGAATTTTTATATTAAAAGTAAATTATATTTAAAATATTTTGTACTTCAAAATAAACTAGAAGTGAAACTTGGGTCACATGTTGCCTCAAGATTACTGATACCCCCTCTGGAAACATGGAATCCGTGATTTAACATCTTAATACAAAGAATTATTTATATTTTAAATCAATATTTCTTATTTTAGTCAGTTTATTCTATTCCTTTCTCTTTTTTTTTTTTTCTTTTTGTTTTTCACTTTCACTTCTTGTACTTGCTCCCAAAGGGTCCGTCAGCGTCAATCCACCTCTTTAACAGGTGCGATGGGAAATGAACCGTAGATAGTCAATGAATGAATCAAGGTGAAGAGAGTCGTAGGGGGTGATAATTTGATAATCCGGAGGTGCGATGGTAAGACACGTGTCATGCTGTCGAAATCGCTGACGACATTTGTGTTTGTTTGTTTGTTTTAAATTTTTTTATTTCCTTCCCAGAGTCAAGGCCGACGTGGTAGAACTGCAGAAGCAAACAAAAAAATTCGGAATTTCAAACTCAGCCATAAAATATGTAAACCACTGTATGAGTGGTGCCAAATCTGCTCTTCTAGAATCCCGTGTAAATATACTGGAATGAAGAAAAAACATAAGAGAACACCGGCCGGTTTCAAAGAGCAACCTAGGCCAAACAAAGAAAAAATTAAAAAAAAAAACGTTACTATATACCTAGTGTTTCCATGTAAATAGTTAAATGATGATTCCTGTCCAAGAATAAGATTTCAAATAAATACATATACCTAGTTCTCTTTAGAATCGTATTGTGGTTGAAATAGGTCTAGTATTAGAATAAAATTCTAAATTAGCTAATATGACAACTATAAAAATATTCAACGGTCACATCATCTAATGGCCTATTTAAATGTGTACATGTTTCTTATTTTTAATTATTTATTTGAAAACACATATTCAAGGGATTAGATGATGCATTTCATACCATCTATATCCAATGGCCCCCGAAATAATTTTAAGGGTAATGAATTCACCTTTGTTGCTTTACCTGGGGTAGCCCATAAGAGCCTTTTATTTAGTTAAAATTTCTACGCGTGATTTTAAAAGGCTTGTGAAGGATTTGATAATGAAAAAGTCTTTAGAGGATCGATCCGGAGTAGCTTTCCCATTCCTTAACCTTTTGGAGGCAATGATGACAAGATGCCTTTCAGTAGCATGGGCGTGTTAAATTCTTCATTCGATCGACAATGCTTATAATTTTCATTGATGTGTAGACTTCAGTCACGTCATTAATTTACGTACGGTAACTGTGAACTTGCGATTCTTGATCACTTGTGTTATCAAATGTCTATGAAAGTCTCCTGTTGTCACATCCCAACCCAAATGATGGTCTAGGTGCAGCTGTATGTATATAATTTGTGTGTAAAGATCCAGCAGCCCAAATGGTGATTCAATAGATATGAAACAAAAAATAAAAACACATTTGATGAGATTTGGAATTACATATTCAATGATTAGGTGGCTTGAATTGAAATCAACGTACCACCAATATTATTAATTGTAGCATGTTTTGTTGGAGTATATGATGATCAAATGAATATGCACTCAGAAAATGAAACAGAGTCAGAATCGCTGGTAAGCAACGGCATCAATCACAAAAAATCATACATTAACATATTCAAGTGTTTGATTTTAGTATTTGTAAGTGTTTATTTGAGTTTGCGCAGCACATCCGTTTGGAAAATTTATTTTTACCCAGGACACATCATTCCTAGGAGTTGAGATCTACGAGAATGATCACAAAGAAGCCGAAACGCTATGGCTGTTGTTTCAGTGATTCGACTCGGACCTTTAATCATGTCGGTCATTTGGTTTTTAACTGCATAGATCTTTCTGTGTAGTATATTTGCTTGTTACAACATTGATTTGAGAATGGCAGGTGTCTTGGGCTGATCTATTTCAGAACATTGATTTTCCTCAACGTGGGGAATCATCCGAGATTCTGATGCCAATAAATTGCAGACCTAATCCAGAGTAGCAAGGGTCATACGACAGGGAAAGGGTATCAGTGTTTTTCGTGTCACCTTGAAAACCTTCACATGGCGATGGCCCCGCTCTGTTTCATCCATCCAAGAATCAGCCTTTTGGATTTTGACTCTAATGGCATGGCTATGAATTGTCTTTTATTACTGGAAAACACATGAGTTTTAACCTGTACAATTTATGATTTGTGATACATAAATAAATGGGCCTCAACTCAAGGGGAATGGGGCTTGTTCATTGAGATCTGCAGATCCCAAAAACCCAGCACGCCCCTCTGGATGTGCAGATTGCACAATTATCCAGCTGCATTTCCCTAACGCGCAGTCACGCACTACTTTAGCTAAGATTGTTCAATGACCACAACGTGTCCCGAATCAAGCATAAATCATAATCATGGACACATGCCTTCGGGAGAAAAACATTATAGATTCATCAGTAATATCCAGCAATGCCTAGCTTTTTACGGGCTTAATCATGGCACTGAGAGCGAGCCAAGATTTTGGGCCCATCTTTTTTTATTATAAACTCGAGTTGGCCCATCCTAGTTCAAGATTAGTTGTCCACTCTCTGTTTTTAACTCTCTTTTTTTTTTGGGTTACTATGTGGTATTTAATTTCCCAGAGTGTATCTATACACCCCCATACTTGGAATATTTCAGTCACCAATAATTAAACTGATCTTAATTGTTCAATTAGGATAAGACCTTGGGCGTAAATTTCAAGCGGATTCCCATAGTATGCTATCGGTATTTACGTATTGATAAATATAAGCATTTAATTCTTATTTTAACACTTATATAAATGGTTTCTGAGTTTTAACCATTAAAATTCAAAAATAATATATTAAATGTTTTCAAAAATCTGTTCAAAAGTTTACCAACGCAGTAAAAAAGTAACGATTAAATTACTTTCTATTAAGAGTATGTTACTCCGTGCATATATTCACATGTTTATACCAATGATAACATTATTTTGACTGAAATTGATTGCATATTTATAAGTTCATGATAATAATGTATGATTTATTTAAGATAACTCATCAAGAATCAAAACTGAATTGTCAACACTAACGCAAAATTTTCAAAATTAAACTTGGATTAAACTAGAGTTTTAAATGTTAAAACTAGAATTAAGGTTAAGGTGGAGTTTTAGAAAACCCATCACGTTTTGGGTTAATCTCAAACCTACACAAGCCAGCACGAGCTGCACCCCAAGACTCTCTGTTTATTCGGAGTAGCCAAGGGTGCTTTGATTGTTTGATGATGTGAGGCTGGCCAAGCCCCGACATGTCGGTGGTCTGGGTCTTGAGGCTTGTGGTCATAGTTAGTAACGTGTCCTTCCCTACTCTTATCATCTTATCCTCAAGGGGTGGGTCTTTTTCGCGCTCCCCTACAAATAACACAAAGCCAAGATCGTCGAAATGGCCCCACCACCCAAATATCCAAGATTCCAAAAGCGATTTCTTGCAGGAAATTACCTGTAACTAGCCTTTATCATAGAAATATCTTAGTCCATTGCCTGTAAATAGCCTTTATCATAGAAAGATTTTAGTCCTTAATCCATTGGTTCATAGACACATCTGGTGGTTGCTTTAGACATCTTAAATATCAGAACAAATCCAACATCCCAATCTATTCAGCTTGTTTATTTCTTCTTGATGAATTTCACCCTACCCTGGACCCTACACACTTGTGAATCAGAAAAGCTGAGACAAGCCTATGTTATTTGCAGACAACTGATTTTCAATGCAGTCATGAGTATGTCAGCACTAAGCCAAGTAGAAGTGAGGTTTTTCAAAGAGTTTAAATGTTTTCTCTCGTTTATCTTTAAAAGGATATCTTTCTTTGCAGAATAGAATGCATTGAGGTATGCTGACTTTCTTCACGCTACAATCGTAAGTCTTTAAGTGTTGTGCACATTACTGGTTGGTAAAAAAGCCCATGCCCAGTGCATGAATCTCCCACTCATGCAGGGTTTGAAGGCAAAATGTATGCAATCATGTCACCAACGACACAGGGAAAAGCCGCAGTAAGCAACACCCTCACATTACTGTTGACAGAAGCTCCTAAATCCGTGATAGTAGGCCAAAAAGTTCTTCGGGCCACTGATTCCTTCAGTTGCTAATTAAGTATATTTGACAATTTTCCCAATATAAAAAATTGCGTCACCCATCTTTCGCAGTATAACAGCGATCCAAACGTCACTGACCTGGGGATGTTCCAGCCGGCCTATATGTTTGAGATAACTAGAATCTTGGCTTAAGGGATAGTTGCCTCCTAAATTGTGAGCTGAGACCACTCAACCG